>AWOL01S0057355.1:4680-16267 GCA_000715115.1 Nicotiana otophora
GTGAAAGATCTTTCAAAATATTCACACTCGAGATTGTACGTCACATCAAAACAAAAATAAAGCACCCAATAGCCTTCCTTTACATTTCAAGGAAACACTTCTCGTCATATCCAAGTCATCTTAACATATCCCGCTGTTACATCACACTCATCACAAATCCATTCCACCGCTCATCGAGCCACAAATTTCACTCGTAGGGACATTACCGGACATATAAGTCCAAATGTACAGGTTACAACTGAAGCTACCGAGCCTAAGCTGCGGTTTAAGCCTGGCCTCAAGTTCTCCAGACTGGCCCATCAACAAAGCATAGAATACTCATCTCAAACCTCGATCATGGAATCACAAGCCAACGATATACAGCTGATACCGAGCGCTCATATGCGCATACAAAATGCGTGGAAGGAATTCAAAGAGTTATGTTTCAAGCTGAATCAATTCCGCATGATAGAATACAAGAAAGTAAAATTTTCCTAAGGGTTCAGCAGCCTCTCGAAGATAAGTACAGACGTCTCCGTACCGATCCGCAAGACTCTACTAAACCTACTCATGACTTGTGAGACCTATGTCACCAAAAGCTCTGATACCAACTATTCACGACCCAAAATCTCACATGTCGTGATGGAGCCTATCTCAATACTAGGCAAGCCAAAAATTCCAATAAACCACCATTTGTTTTAAATTTGAAAAAAACAAAATAATTAAATTCAGCGAAAAAAATCTCAAAATTTCAAATATATCACTCCCAAAACCCGGTGTCACTGAGTACATGAGCATCTAATGTGATTACAATGTTTGACTAATAAAAACCACTGCCTGAAAGTAGAGAACAGTACAATAACTGAAGGAAAGAGAGACAAGGTCAGCGGACGCCAAGAAACTACCTTGATAGTCTCTAACTGATAGTACTCTGAAATCTAACAATCTCCGTGTCCGAAAGTACCTGGATCCGCACACGAGGTGCAGAGTGTAGTATGAGTACAACTAACTCAATAAGTAACAAGACTAACCTCTGGGCTAAAAGAAATGATTAGCTTCACAGGTACAGTCCAGTATAATAATGGTACAGAAATGTAGGCATGCTTTCAGGTTCAACAGATAAACTTAGTACAAATGAAATAGATCAATATTGCATGATGTAAGGAAGATGACATTTCAATAGCAAGACCTCCTGTAGATACTGGTCACCAATTATTCGGTCACTCGGTACAACTTATGGCCAGTCCAGCTCCGGGGTGTTCCAACCCATATATATACAGACATCGACTGACAGTCAGTCATTCAGTACCGTATAAGGCCAATCCAGCCCAGGGGTAATTTACCCCCAAATACCAATGATACGGACAAGATCCATATTCAGGTAAATTCATTACAATATAAATAAGTAAGGCAAGTACATGCCCTAGGAAATATCCATCCCAAATATATATATAGGCAGTAAGTAAAGCAAGTCCATGCCCTGGGAAATCCATCCCGAATATATATAATCATCTACACTCACTAGGGGAGCACAGACTCTGAAGGGGCTCCTTCAGCCCAAGTGCTATAAGTCGACCGCGCTCACTGGGGGTGTGTGCAGACTCTCGGAGGGGTTCCTTCAGCCCAAGCGTGATATAAAGCCAATATGACCTACTACAGGCGGGCAGTCCCGATCCGTATAATAATAAAGCCAATAAGGTCTGCTGTAGGCGGGCAACCCCGATCTAGAAAATAGTAAAGCCAATAAGGCCTGCTGTAGGCGGGCAGCCCCATTCCATAAAATAGTAAGGCCAACAAGGCCTGCTGCAGGCGGGAAGCCCGATCCATAAAATAGTAAAGCCAATAAGGCCTGCTGCAGGCGGGCAGCCCCGATCCAGAATAATAATAATGTATAAAGCCATTTTGTCCTGCTGCAGGGGGGCAGTCCCGATCCATTTAATAATAACATATATAAAGATAAATGTCCTGCTGCGTTGCGCAGCTCAATCCCATAAATATTCTCACAATGGACAATTATTACTGAGTGTGAAAGGTATATTTTAGAACAATTAATTCAACAGCATCAAGACCCCATGGGTCCTAAAATATCGGCACATAGCCTAAACATGATCTTTATTACAAGCATCAGCTCAATTCCTCTAACACGTGCCACATGTTCAGATAATAACATGATTCTTTAATTTCACAACTTCACAGGATTTATTCAAGACACAATTTATGTGGTACACGTCTACATGTTCGTCACCTATCGTGTGTGTCACCTTCAACAATTCATATCATACCAAATTCGGGGATTCATACCCTCGGAACCATGTTTAGAAGTATTACTTACCTCAAACCATATAATTCTTTACCTCGGTATGCTTTTTCCTCGTGAATTTGCCTCCAAACGCCTCGAATCTAGCCACAATTAATTCGTTTCAGTCAATAAAAGTTATTGGAATTAATTTCATAAGAAAATACTAATTTTTTATAAAAATCCGAAATTTAGCTCAAACTTCGCCCGTGGGACCCACGTCTCGGAATTCAATAAAACATAAAGTATCCGAACACTCATTCAACCACGACTCCAACCATATAAAATTTACTCAAATCCGACATCAACTCGACCCTCAAATCTCCAAATTAAACCAAGAGGGTTTTCACAATTTTCCAACTTAATTCATCAATTAAATGTTACAAACAACCATGGATTCGGGTAATTTAACCAATATTGAGTTAAGAACACTTACCCCGTTATTTTCCTTGAAAATCTCCCGAAAACCGCCTCTTCCCGAGCTAAAAAAAAATGGAAGTCCCATTTTCAAAACTTAAATCTGTTGCCCAGTCATTTACCCTATGCGATCGCGAAGCACAAAATTTCTCTAGCTTTTTTGTTTTGTTACTCTAAGCAATCACGGCCATTCTCCCGCGATCGCGAAGAACAAATGCCCCAACAGCCTTGTCCAACTTCTTCCGAATAACCTCTAGTATAACGGTCATAACGTTTTGTACAAAGTTCTAAATAACAAATGGTTTACATTTCTGAAAACTAGACACAAAGATCTACAACTTTTATTTTTGGATCATCTCCCAATTCCTTATAGATTGCGAGATATAAACTTCCAAAGTTGGGTCAGTGCAGCAGACAATTTCCTCTACGCGATCGCGAAAGGCCTTCCCCGATCGCGATTCACTGGCCATTTTTTTCCCATTTTGTGCTTCGCTATCGCAGCCAATTCCATGCGATCGCATAGCACACTGCTGTAGCCAAAAATCAGTAACTTTAAATGGCTCAGAAATGGTCTGAAATCACTCCGAAACTCATCCGGGACCCCCCGGGACCTCAACCAAATACACTATCAAGTCCCAAAATAACATACGAACTTAGTCGAAACCTCGAATCACATCAAACAATGCTAAAACTACGAATCACACCTAAATTCAAGCCTAATAAACTTTGAACTTTCAAATTCTATATCTTGTGCCGAAATACATCAAATCAATCCCGAATGACTTCAAATTTTGCACACAAGTCATAAATGACATAACGAAGCTATTCCAATTTCCAGAATCGAATTCCGACCTCGATATCAAAAAGTTAACCCCCCCGGTCAAACTTTCCAAAAATTTAACTTTCGGCATTTCAAGCCTAATTCCACTACGGACCTACAAATAATTTTTCGGACACACACCTAAGTCTAAAATTACCATACGGAGCTATTGGAATCATCAAAACTCTATTCTGGGGTCGTTTACACATAAGTCACCATCCGGTCAAATATTTTAACGTAAGTTTCCAACATGAAATTTATTCTTCCAAGCTAACTCTAAAATACCTTAAAACTAAAACCGATAATTCACACAAGTTATAATACCTCGTAGGAAGTTATTCAAGACTTCAAATAGTTGAAAGGAGTGTAAATACTCAAAACGACCGGTCAGGTCGTTACAACTGTACACTCACATGATCTCTAAATTTGGAGATCTTCCAATTCATATTTGATTTTCTGGCATCAAGATATCTTCTATCAATGAAGGAAGATGTGAAAACATTGTTATAATAATTCCAGTTCTTGCAATCATGGGTGGAATTATAAATTTTTATCTGGAAAGCGCTATCCCTATACATGTTAGAAGCCATAATCTCCCAATTGTAATCCGGTTTCACACATTTTGTTCTTATCCTTTCTCTATCATTCTTTCACCAATCTATACACAAAAACAACAACCCAGTATAATCCCACTAGTGGGGTCTGGGGAGGGTAGTATGTACCCAGACCTTATACCTACCCTAGGATAGAGAGGTTGTTTCCGATAGACCCTCGGCTCCCTCCCTTCAAGAACTCCCCACCTTGCTTTTGGGGTGACTCGAACTCACAACCTCTTGGTTGAAAGTGGAGGGTGTTCACCACTAGAGCAACCCACTCTTGTCCTTTCACCGTTATATATACTTTCCTTGATTAACTTCATGAGTAGTCATAACATTCTTGAACTCTTTTTTATTTTCGAATGTCATTTCGAGTGCTAAGACGGGATGTAACATGTCTGTTTTTGAATTGAACTTAGGAAAGTTTAAACTGTCAGAATCAGAATCACTTTCCAAGCTCTTAAACCCCTCAGAGTTAACACAATCAGAATCTCCTTCTTTTGTCGCTATTTTTTCATTCATTGAAAGTTGCCTCAATATCCACTCCGATATAAGGGTCTAAATGTTCAAAGAAAACCTCAATTATCCTATCTACATGGATGTTCGTAGATACCAAATTAGCTTCCAGGTCGGTTGAAATAAGTCTCATTCTCTCACCGAACCTATCTACTTATGCCAAAATGCGACCGAATCATTATCATATCCACATATCGCAGTCATAGTCTTGAATTTTGATAGCTGTATTTCTGAAATATCAACATAGTCGATAAACTGTACAAGACCCCCAACATAATGTTTTCGGGAATAGTTCTTCATAATACCGTTGTGGTTTACTTTGATGCTAATCTTTGATGCATCTTGTATATGGTCTGATAAACAAAACAGAGAAAGAAAAATTTATTTTTCTATTCATATCAGCTAGTATATTTTACTATATTATAAAAATATAAAATGCAAGATTCAAGTATACACTTAAAAACATAACTTTTTGACCATTCCCAGCAATACAAAAAAGCACATAAAGATGGAGACATATGTAGAAATAAACTAATAAAAAGCACTATAGAGATTTCCAGCAATACATCTAAAAATATTCTAGCAATAAACAAAAGCACTAAAGATGTAAAGAATCTAATATAGGTGATAAAGCTAAAAAAAATAGAGACGAGAGTAAATTCACATAGATATTTCATCAAATCCCCAACAAAGAAATACATCCGAAAATATTCTTTAACACTAAACCACACTTGGTAGATTTGAGGTTAGGGCTTTTTTTAGAAGAGTAATTTTGGGGGAATAAGAAACGGGGAGAGAGAAAGAATTGGGTGAAGACCGACTTTTTAACGTTTTGAAGGTCACGTGAGGCTCAAGTGGGATAGCTATTAAAATAAATTGACAGTGCGTTAAAAGTAGACGGACACCAAAATTGATAAGTTTTTGAATACTTAAAGGACTAAAAACGGTAAGTGCATATTTAAGGGACTATCATAAACCTACTCTTAGGACCCGTTTGGCCATAGATTTTGCCAAAATAAACTTGAATTTTATTTGGTAAACACATGTTTGGCCATAGATTTTGCCTACATTTTGGCCAAATCTCAAATCCCAAATCCCAAAACCAACTCAATAGCTGGTTTTGGGCCAAAATATCACTATTATATTTTTTAAAAATTACCCCGAACTTTTATATTTTATAAAAGAGCCCACCATTTATTATTTTGTAATGATGTTGCTTCGTCTTCTCGGTCATCTGATAGTGTATCATGTAGTTCATTATAAAAATAATAATTTTGTATCAAATTTATTTATGTTCAGGACTATGGTTTGCGATAATATAATGAATGTTATTGATAATAGTATTGTTGGGTATTTGTAATAGTTTTTAGAACTTGTGGGTATAAGTCATGTTTCACAAACCAAACTTCACCCAAAACAGATGTCCAAATACATTTTCATCTTCAAATCAAACTTCACCCAAATCAGATTTTTCAAAATAAATTTGGGAATCTATGGCCAAACGCTAGCTTAAAGATAAGGGACGATTTATGTCATTTTCTCTTTCAAATACCCCAAAACTCGGTTCATTACCATCCAATGGGTTTGGTTGGGATTATTTATGTAAAAACTCGATTTACTTATTGTACAAGCTATATCAGGTCGTATGCAATTCATGATGTACATAAAACTTCCCAACACTCGAGCATAATCCAATTAAGATCTGCTCTGATCAATATTCTTTGTAAGAGCAACATTTACATCAATCTGGACTTTGCAACCTTGAAATCTAATTACTTAAATTTTTTAAGTACCATTTTAACATAATGTGATCGAGACAATGCCAGACCTTGAGAAGTCCTATGAAGTTTAATTCCTAGAATTAAATCAGTAACTCCCAAATCTTTCATATCAAACTCTCTAGCAAGCATATGTTTAGTAGCATATATATCTGCAATGTATTTGCTCTTTATTAACATATCATCAACATATAAACAAACAATGACTATGTGATTTGGAGCGTTCTTAATGTAAATACATTTATCACACTCATTAATCTTAAATCCATTTGCCAACATAGTTTGGTCAAAATTTGCATACCATTGTTTGGGTGCTTGTTTCAATCCGTAAAGTGACTTAACAAGCAAGCATACCTTCTTTTCTTTCTCGGAAATCACAAACCCTTCTAATTGTTTCATAATTGTTTTTCCATAAAAGGCAGGGTGTTCTGGGCACATCTATTTACTGTTTCAGTAACAGAAGTAGAGGAAAAGGAGAGGGTACCTGCAGTCATCAATGTAGCATTGGAGAACTATGCAGATGTGTTCCATGAACTTACCACACTTCCACCAAAGAGGCAGCATGACCATTTCATACCACTAAAACCTGAGGCAAGACCATTAAGTATCAGACCTTATAGATATATGTTTTTTCAAAAAAATAAAATTAAAAAGCAAGTGAAAGACATGTTGAAGAATGAAATAATTCCAGCTAGCCATTCCCCATTTTCATCCCCTGTTTTGTTGGTTAAGAAGAAAGATGAAACTTGGAGAATTTATATGTATTATAGGGATTTGAACAAAATGATTTTTAAGGATAAGTTCCCTATAAGTATACCACTTATGGATGACTTATTAGATGAATTAAATGGGGGCATTCGTGTTCTCTAGAATAGATCTCAGGACTGGCTATACCAAAATAGGATGAGTGCAGAAGATGTATACAAGACAACCTTTAGAACTTACCTAGGGTATTATGAAATTAAGGTTATGCCCTTTGGTTTAACAAATTCCCCAGCCAGCTTCCAGAGCCTTATAAACCATATTTTCAGGGATCGCCTAAGGTAATTTGCGTTGGTTTTTTTATATGATATCCTAGTATATATTGCTTCGGTCCAGGAATATATTGGTCACCTTGGTCATGTGCTAGATATCCTAAAAAGGGAACAAATCTATGCCAAACGATCTAAATGTTCTTATGGTCATAGTCAGGTGAAGTATCTAGGCCATATCATCATAGGTGAAAGTGTTTCTACTAGTCCTACTAAGATTGAATCCATGGTGTACTGGCCTACTCCAAGGTCAATGATGAAAAGGAAAAATTTAGGTTAAATTTACTAATGGCCAAGATAATGTTTTAGAGCTCAAATTCAAATATATGGACTTATTCTCAAGAAGTGCAAGAAGCCAAGATTCTTTCGTTCTTAAAATAGGATTTATTGTTTTTTACAAGAAAGGATTTCTTGTTTCCTTTTCTTCGTAGGTTTAGACTTTCTTTATTATCTGTTGTTTAGAATAAAGATTTTTTAATTAGTAGGATTCTAGTTTCTTTTCCTTGTTGATTAAGGATTTTACTTTCCTTGTCTCTAGCTATTTTATTTCTTATTAGAATAGAAATTGTAGTATTCAAAGTAGAAACCCTAGTCCTATATAAAAGGTTCTCATGCCTTGTAGAAGGAGTTCACGTTTTTAGAGGTTTGCCCTAATTTTGCAATATAGTATTTTTATCTATTTTGTCTCCTTTATCCTTGTTTTTGATTCCAAGCAAAGTGGTGATAATTTTTATCTTATTTTTAATTACTTGTGGTATTTCTTTATCACATTGATTGATTCCAAGAGGTGACTTTAGAAACTTTTTAGTTCTTGATCATTCAAGAACATGTTTCTTAATATTAATTCATTTGTTTAATATTAAAAAATCAGAACTTTCATTGAACCGGTACAACCTCAAAATTTACTTATTTCAAACAAATAAATAGTCTTTCTTATAGTTGACATCGTCATTGTTCACCTCGTTTTTGAATCTTCAAATTTCGAGTTCTAAAACTTTAGATACACTATTTCTTGAAATCAGCCCATAGGCTGCATATTTGTGTCAAGATCTTGATCCTGGTCGGTTGGTTCTTTCTTAACTCGAAGAATCACATCAGTCAAACAAGTCTTTGAGGGTTCTTTTGGGGTTAAATGGCTACTATAGGAGGTTTGTAAGAAATTATGGGTGGATTGCAAGACACTGCCCAACCTATTTGAGAAAAATTCCTTCAAATGGTATGCAGAAGCAGATATACCTTTTGAAGAACTGAAAGGGGCCATGACAACTTCTCCAGTTCTTGCTTTGGTTGACTTTACCAAACCTTTCATAGCAGAGACTGATACTTGTTCTAAGGGTATACGTTCAGTGTTGATGTAGGAAGGCATACCTATAGCCTTTTTCAGTAAGACCCTTGCTCCTAGGCACTGGGGATTATCTACTTATGAAAAGGAGTACCTGATAGTGTTATCTGCAGTAGAGAGGTGGAGACACTATCGAATGGGGGGGTCATTTCATAATCAGAATTGACCACCATAGACTCAAATACTTGTTGGAATAAAAAGTCACTACAATCTTACATCAAAAAGGGTTGACTAAGCTGTTAGTCTTAGACTATGAGGTGCAATATAAGAAAGGGTGTGAAAATAAGGTGGCTGATGTATTGTCAAGAAGATTGGAGGAAGAACCTACACTATCCTACACTATGTGTTGTGTCTACTAATGAACCTACTTGGTTACAGGAAGTTATTTTGATTTATGAGCATGACCCTGCAACCTTACAATTGATAACAGAGTTGTTAACAACTCCAGATAACCAATCTTAATATACACTCCACCAAGGCAGTATCAGGTATGACCGAAAGATCTATGTGAGCAGAACTACTAATCTGAGAACCAAGATATGGGAAGCATTGCACCAATCTCCACATAGAGGTTATTCTGACCAACATGAACTTATAAAAAGGTTAAGATGATATTCTTTTGTCCTAATATGAAGAGTGATATCTTCAAATGGGAAGCAGAATGTGACACATGTCAGAGCGTTAAAACAGAAAATGTGCATTTACCGGGCTTATTACAACCACTTCCTATTACAAGTATGCCTTGTCAAGACATTGCCATAGATTTTATGAAAGGATTACTTTCTTTCAATCATAAAGATAACCAAATATGATCATTTTATCGCTCTTAAACGTCCTTAATCTGCTCAAGATGTGGTTGAGGTCTTTCTTAAAGAGGTATATAAATTGCATTGATTACCTAAGTCTATGGGACTCTATATTCACCAGCCAATTCTGGAAACAACTCTTCAAGTCTGTGGGAACCAAATTAAACATGATTACTGCCTATTATCCCCAATCGGATGGATAAATTGAAAGACTGAACATGTGCTTAGAGACTTATTTACGAGCTATGGTATTCTCTCATACCAGACAATGGTTCAAATGGTTACCATTGGCAGAATGGTGGTACAATACCAATCACCATAGCTCTCAAAAGACGACTCCTTTAGAAGCCTTATGTGGGTTCTCACCACACAGATTCCACTTGGCTCCCTTTCTTACTCGACTCATGATGTTGTTGGAACTTGCATTGCCCGGGGGAATGACTTTGTAACCAATGACCTATGACTTTGCATAGTCTAGATTCTCCTTTTAATAATGTTTGAATACTCTTCTTTTAATATAATATACATATAAATTATAACTTTGTAACCAATGACCTATGATCAAATAGTAATGAGCAAATAACTATTCGTAGGTTTGATATATTTTACACAAACACACGCATGAAGTTATATTTCCAATTTAAAATAGAATATATTTTAGAATATGTAATTTCCAATATATAGAAATTATTATTTCCTTAAAAATATAAATAATTTCTCTCTATTTTTTGTTCATTGTAATTTATCATTATTGTATTATTCATTATTTAGTATTTTTATATTTTCATGTGACTTTTTATTTGTTCGCTATTTGACTAAATATCCTCTCTTAATATAAAAAATATAGTAATATTTTTCCTACTTCTGAAAATTTAATTTATTCACTTTGATTTTATTGCCAAAAAGATCAAGTATTATTTAAATTTTATCCATATCTTTTTGAATATTATTAAAATCTCTTACATTACCTCTATAATATCCTGTCTTAATTATCTTTTTGCCTGAAGTTTGGTCTGACTTGCAAAGGCAATCACGCAAACTTCAGTTCATAGTGCAATGGCAAACTTCAGCTCAATAAAACTACAACATATTTTGGCTGAAGTTTTTGTTTTGTAATTGCTGAACTTCAACATTCAAGGAGCTGAAGTTTGTTTTGTAATTGCTAAACTTCAGCATTCTAGGGTTGAAGTTTGTTTTGTATTTGCTGAACTTCAGCATTCTAGGAGTTAGAGTTTTTGTTTATATTTTCTAAACTTCAGCATTCTTAGAGCTAAAGTTTCAAGTCTACACACGGAAATGAGGAAGATAATCTTTCAAAAAAAGAATTCAACTGTAATGATCCGACCGGTTGTTTTGAGTATTATAATCCCTTTCCCCCATTTACTGCTTAATTTATACTTTACAGTTATTTTATGACTTGCCGGATAGTTGGTTCGTGTCCGGAAAGAATTTAGAGTGAATTGAGACACTTAGTCTCATAATTGAAAATCTAAGTTAGAGAAGTTGACCGGATGTGGACTTCTGTATAAACGACCTCGAATTTTTGGATTTTTATGATTCCAATAACTGTGTATGGTAATTTTGGACTTAGGAACGTGTCCGAAAAATGTGGAATTAGGCTTGAAATGGCGAAAGTTAAATTTTGGAAAGTTTGACCGGGGGGTTGACTTTTCGATATCGGGGTTGAAATCTGATTCTGGAAATTGGAATAGCTTCGTTATATCATTTATGACTTGTGTGCAAAATTTCAAGTCATTCCGGATTGATTTGATATATTTCGGCACAAGATATAGAATTTGAAAGTTCAAAGTTCATAGATTTTGATTTGAGGTGCGATTCATCATTTTGATATTGTTTGATATGATTTGAGGCCTCGAATAGGTCCGTGTTATGTTATGGAACTTGTTGGTATGTTCGGATGGGGTCTCGAGAGCCTCGGGTGAGTTTCAGATACTTAACGGATCGAATTTGGATTTGGAGGAGGAGCTAAAGCAGTTGGGCTGCTG
>AWOL01S0057360.1:0-17879 GCA_000715115.1 Nicotiana otophora
CGACTCGTGCCCATGACATGGAGTTAAGCATGGCCTCCGCTGGAAACGAAAGGCTGCCTATCTTAGAGCCTCGCAAAGGGAACGACAAGCAAGAATTAAGGAAATGGAGCAAGTTTGAAGGCAGGAAATGGAGCAAGTTTGTACCCAGGTCTGAAAACAAAGAAGATATGAATGTCAACACATTACTTGGGAAGTTCACAACGAAGGTGAGCAAGAAGCAGAGTACGAAATCGACTTCTTTTCAAGAGAAACCAAGTGGGAATAAATGCAAGAGAAGGAGTACTCATTTCTGGATTCTAGAACTCCTCGAGTTAGCACTTTTTGCCAACACTTTTTAAAGAACTCCTTGAGTTAAATCTCATTGAGCTTCCGGAGATGAAGCGGCCAAATGAAGTTGGTAAAACGAATGACCCAAATTACTGCAAATACCATCGACTTGTAAGCCACCCTCTAGATAAGTGCTTTGTTTTCAAGGACAAAGTTATGGACTTGGCTCGTGAAAAGAAGATCGTATTTGAAGATGAGAAAGCAAGCACAAACCAAGTCTCTATCACCTTTGGCTCATTCAGTCCAGATGAATTATGTGGTTTTAAAGAAAGTAAAGATGAAGAATTACTGGAAAACAACAAAGTTGAAGTCGATCAACCTGATGATGATGAAGAATGGACATTGGTGACTCCTCGTAGGCACTACAAAAGGAGCCCACAAAAAGAATCAATAGAACAACCAATAAGAAAGATGATGGTAAAAGACCAATGAAACAGAATCCAGTTAGGAATTTGAAGAAAGCAAAAGTGGAGGTGCGCCACCCTCAAAAGCCACGACATCCAGTGACCTTGGAGGATTTCTTTCCATGTTGGTTCCGTATGAAGATTTCCCATGACGGTATTGAGGCCTCTTGTTGCATTGCTGATAAAGGGGAAGAAAAGAGTGATGACCTACCGTTGGCACCATCTTGAAAAAAGCTCATCGAGTCTATTTCTCATGAAATTAACACGTGCGAGGAAAACGTTACATTCACAAATGACGATCTTTTACTAGGTGACACTCTTCATAACTGCCCGTTGTACCTAGTTGGCTATATGCGTGATGAAAGGGTAAATAGAATTTTGGTTGATGGAGGATCCTCAGTGAACATCTTGCCAATTCTCACTGTGAAAGAACTTGGTATCCCCATGAACGAACTCTCGGAAAGTCATGTGATGATCCAAGGATTCAACCAGGAGGGGGGGCAAAGAGCCATAGATGCGATCAGGTTGGGAATCACCATCGAAGATATGCAATCAAGTGCATGGCTGCATGTGATCGATGTAAAGACTTCATACAACGTCTTGCTTGGAAGGTCTTGGATACATGAGAATAAAGTAGTTCCATCTACCTACCATCAATGTTTAAAATACTATGAGGGTGAAGTCAAGAAGAAGATAGTTGCTGATGATGAGCCATTCACCGAGGCGGAGTCACACTTTGCTGATGCAAAGTTCTACTTAAAGAACCGCATTGTGAAGGAGCTAAAAGCTGATGATGTCATAAAAAGAAAGCATAACTAGCCCACAACTAAAAGAGTTGAGGCGACTGTTGGTAAAGCCAAAGCTTTTACTGAGGAGGTACAACCTATCTCGAATAAACCTTATAGAGGGGATATTGCGTCTTATGGCAAGAAAGTAAGTTCTGCGCTCCAATATATCCCTAAAAGGAAGAAAGATGAAGGTGGATCATCTAATCTCCAAACTAACATGCTAAAGGAGTTAAGTTTTCCGGTAAAATGAATTGAGGCAGTAAAGTTGTCCTCAAAGACACTTGCAGGGTTTGTGGCCCAAAATTGTTTGCAGAATGTGGCACTCCCTACAAAGCGAAAAGATGGAGGTTTTGATCCTAATGCTTACAGATTATTTGCAAAAGTTGGATACAATCCCAATGAGCTATCAAAGTTATGAAAGCTCACATCAGAAGCTGCAACAAGGCAACCACGTAAAGGTTTGGTATACAAGCAACTATCACCAGTGCGCATCTCTATAAAAAGGGCGAGCATCAATTATATCAGTATAGTAGATGAATTTGCTGCTTCTAACAAGCCGTCTGTCTTTGGTCGAATTGGAAAATCAATTGTGAGGACTTCCGTGTTTGAGAGACCGAGTCCATTAAAGAAGGGGAATAAGTTCCAGAGAAATTATTGAAATATAATAACACCCGCTTCACCCAAAATTCGGAAGGTCTCTAAGGATTTCCAAAGTCTGGTTCCTTCTAGAATGAGGCAACAAACAAAAGTCACAGTTTATGTGATGAGGTACTAAAGGTGAAGCCATACACTGTGGTCTACACTAAAGAACATGATGAATATGAAGAAAGCGTGGGTTCTTTGTATCATGTTACTGCACAAGGCGAGCATAGTGTTTTATCTCTAATGGAGGATGACGATAAATTGGAGGATGTTTCACCGTGTTATCACATATCCTTCAATGATGGAGACCCTCAAGAAGATGAAGATGCGAAAGATGCTCCACCTAAACTTGAAGAAGGGGTAAAGACAATAGTTGATGCCTTAAAAGAAGTTAACCTTGGTACTGATGAAGAACCAAGACCCACCTACCTAAGTACTTTACTAGAAGTTGATGAAGAAAACACTTATATTGAGTTACTCAAGGAGTTCATGAATGTCTTTGCTTGGAGTTACAAAGAAATGCCTGGCTTGGACCCGAAAGTAGCAATCCATCACCTTGCAGTCAAGAATGGTGCTCGCCCTGTTAAACAAGCTCAAAGGTGCTTTAGGCCGGACTTGGTTCCCTTGATTGAAACCAAAGTTAACAAACTCATCGAAGCTGGCTTTATTTGTGAAGTTAAATACCCAGCATGGGTTTCAAGTATCGTCCCTGTAAGGAAGAAAAATGGCTTGATTCGAGTGTGTGTTGACTTCAGGGATGTCACCAATACGTGTCCGAAAGATGAATTCCCGCTTCCTATTCTAGAGGCGATGATTGATGCTACGACTGGGTACGAGGCAATGTTATTTATGGACGGTTCATTGGGCTATAACCAAATTCGAATGGCCCTAAAAGATGAAGAGCTTACTGCATTTCATACCCCTAAGGGTATCTATTGCTACAAGGTAATGCCTTTTGGCTTCAAGAACGCTGGTGCTACTTACCAAAGGGCTATGCAGAATATTTTTAATGATCTTCTCCACAAGAATGTCGAATGCTATGTTGACGACATGATAATGGTGTTTGAGTTTCTCTGGAGGTACCAACATAGGATGAATCCATTGAAATGTGCCTTTGGAGTTACTTCTGGAAAGTTCCTTGGTTTCATTGTCCGACATCGAAGGATCAAAATTGATCAAGCCAAAATGAATGCCATTTTGAAGATGCTTGAGCCTCGCGATATTCATGAATTGCAAAGTCTACAAGGAAAGCTAGCATAACTTAGGAGATTCATCTCGAACTTAGCTGGGAGGTGCCAACCATTCAGTTGCCTCATGAAGAAAGGCGTTCCTTTTAAGTGGGACCAATCTTGTAGCAATGCCTTGGGAAGCATCAAAATTTACTTGATGAAGCCTCCGATTTTGGCAGCCCCTATACCTGGAAAGTCATTGATACTATATATTTCAGCACAAGAAAGGTCTGTTGGAGCACTATTGGCCCAAGTAAATAGTGAGGGGAAAGATAACTCTATTTAATACTTGAGCAGGATGAGGACACCAAACAAGCTGAATTATTCACCAATTGAAAAGTTGTGTTTGGTGCTAGTCTTCTCAATTCAAAAGTGGAAGCACTACTTTCAAGCTCATGTTGTTTTCTTGTTTCTAAAGAGAATCCCATCAAGTTCGTGATGTCAAAACCTGTTCTTAGTGATCGACTAGCGAGATGGTATCTCAAATTTCAATAATTTAAGATTTTGTACATCCCTTAAAAGGCTGTAAAAGGACAAGCATTGGCAAACTTCTTGGTAGATCATCCGATACCTGATGACTGGGAGCTAACTGACAAACTAGCTGATGAGGACGCAATGGTCGTTGACGTTCAACCTCCATGAAAGATATACTTTGATGGTGCTACACATCGCGAAGGAGCTGGTGCTGGCATAGTATTTGTCACCTCTCAAGGTGAAGTTCTGGCCTACTCTTTAATGTTGACACAACTTTGTTCAAATAATGTTGCTGAGTATCAAGCATTTATACTTGGGCTTGAAATGGTTGTTGATATGAAGCAGTTGCAATTGCAAGTCTTTGGTGACTCCCAGTTAGTGGTCAATCAGCTTTTAGGTAGTTACGAGGTAAAGAAACCTGAACTACACCCTTATCATAATTATGCTAAGAAACTAATGGGATGGATTGGTGATGTGATTATTCAAAATTTTCCTAGAAAAGAAAACAAGAAGGCTGATGCTTTAGCTGCCCTAGCTTCATCGCTAACCCTCCCTAATCAAGCGCAAGTTACTATCTGCCAAAAGTGGGTAGTATTGCCGCCAAATGAAGGTGAAAGTGGAGAAAATGAACTAGAGCATCTTGTGGCCATTTCTGAAGCTGAGAAGGAAGTATGGAGACAACCCATCATCGACTACTTAAGCTATGGGATACTTCCAGAAAATCCGAGGAGAAGGACTAAAATCCATGGTCATGAACCTCGCTTCCTTTACTACAAAGATACTCTATACAGAAGGTCTTTCGAGGGAGTACTATTGTGATGCTTAGGGGAAGATGAAGCACTCCAAGCTTTGCAAGAAGCACATTCCGGGGTATGTGGGTCACACCAGTCTGGACCAAAGCTCTGCTTTCATATAAAAAGGATGGGATATTATTAGCCAATGATGGTAAAAGATTGCTTGGACTATACTCGAAGATTCAAGGCTTGCCAATTCCCATGAAAATTGTATTCATCAGCCTCCTGAAGTTTTGCACCCGACTATTGCATCCTGGTCGTGTGATGCTTGGGGATTGGATGTTGTTGGACCACTGCCAAAGTCCTCTGGTGGGCACCTATACATCTTGCCTGCAACTGATTACTTCTCAAAATGGGCTGAAGCTGCGGCTCTTAAGGAAGTAAAGAAGGAAATTGTTGCAAATTTCATCCAATTAAACATTATCTATTGCTTTGGCATTCCTCGCTACATAATAACGGATAATGGAAAGTCGTTCGACAATAGGTTGATGAACAAGATTTGTGAAGTCTTTGGCTTCAAGCAACGTAACTCTTCTATGTACAATGATGCTGCCAATGGTCTAGCCGAAGCATTCAACAAGACTCTATGCCACTTGTTAAAGAAAGTCGTCTCCAAATCCAAACGAGATTGGCATGACCGTATGGAAGAAGCTATATGGGCATATAGGACAACTCACTGCACGCCAACACAAGCGACCCCTTATGCACTTGTTTATGGAGTCAAAGCCGTCTTGCCACTCGAGCGTCAAATACCTCCATTACGATTAGCTATTCAAGAAGGGATCACTGATGAAGAAAATGCTCGACTTCGATTAGCATAATTGGAGGATCTTGAAGAGAAGATGTTGGAAGCTCAACAAAGTCTTGAATGTTATCAAGCTCGATCGCCTCGCGCCTTCAATAAAATAGTTCGCCCAAGATCCTTTCAAGTAGTAGATCAAGTACTTGCCGTATGAAGACCCATTATTACTTCCCATAAACCTGTAGGGAAGTTCACTTTAAAATGGGATGGTCCATATGTCGTGCAAAAAGCTTATTCAAGTGGGGCTTACAAGCTAGTTGGTGCAGATGTCAAGTTTTTGAAGTATTATCCTTGAATTTGCAATGCTTCTTGATGCATGAGCCTAAACTGCATGTTCCTACACTCCTGGGCCGCATGAGTCTAAACTGTGTACGACACAAAAAAAAAAAAGAAACAAAAGTCCGCTAGGTTGAAAACCTCAAAATAGGCGGCCTAGGAAAAAGTTAGGACATCAAAAAAAGTCTACTAGGTTGAAAATCTTGAAAGAGGCGGCCTAGGCAAAACTTAGGACATAAAAAAAAGTCTGCTAGGTTGAAAAACCTCAAAAGATGCGGCCTAGGCAAAACTTAGGACATAAAAAACATCCACCCATTCTGAACTACGGTATGACTTGATCCTCTTCACTGAGGTACATAGGCATCTTAGAGTTTCATTCTACGTTTAGTCGCATAATTTCAAAAGATACATACTGCCCCAATCATTGTTCGAATCAAGTATGATGGAATGCAATCTATTCAACCAGCACTTGAAAATTGAGTTGAGATACTATTCTTCTATTGAACTTTTGATCCCATTTGGTTGAAAGGGGGCAAGCCTTTGTGGTAAATTGGTATCTTCACTAGAATGATTTTAGTCTTTTAGGAGGCTACTAAGTATTTGCATCGAAGCCCGGAGATTCACTATGTCTTCATATTCACCAAATCTTTAAGTCCATAGGTCTTCAAGTTCGCTGCTCTTCAAGTTGAAATAGTAAAGCCTTCCAAGTCTCCAAGTTGAAGTCTTCAAGTCCGTCGGTCTTCAAGTTGAATTATTTAAGTCCTCCAAATCATCAAGTTTAAGGCATCAAGCCTTATAATTTTTCAAGTTGAAGTTTAAAAGTCCATCACTCTTCAAGTTAAAGTCTGCGAAGTCCGCCAAATATTCAAAGTTCACCAAGTGTTCGAGTTGAAACTTTCTAATTTTTCAATCTTAAGCTGGACATTTAAGTCCCTTTGCACCTTAAGTTCGCCTCTTCGTGGGTTTGTCCTTAAAAGGAACTATAACTTTCCAATCTTAAGGTGGACATGTAAGTCCCTTTGCACCTTACGTTGGCCTCTTTATGAATTTTTCCTTCTATATGCTACCATGGATTTGTCCTCCCATATGATGTTTGAGGATTTGTCCATCTATTTTTTGCCATGTACTTTTACTTCGATATGCCATATGAACCTTTGCGTCCTGAAATGGCCTCCGGGTTTTTTGGGCAGGGACGAGTATCCATCCCTTCACAACCTGAGAGTAATCTCTCTGATAGTCGGGTCCCCTCGAGAGTAATCTCTCTGATAGTCGGTCCACCTTGAGAGTAAACTCTCCAATAGTCGAGCCACATTGAGAGTAATCTCTCTGATAGTCGGGACCTTGAGAGTAATCTCTCCGATAGTCGTGCTACATTGATAGTAATATCTCTGATAGTCGGGCCACATTGAGAGTAATCTCTCTGACAGTCAAGCCACATTGAGAGTAATCTCTTTGATAGTCGGGCCACATTGAGAGTAATCTCTCCGATAGTCGAGATCTTAAGAGTAATATCTCTGATATTCGGGTGAGGATGGGTACCCATCCCTTCACACCCTAAGATCACCTTCTTCATGCTTAGATCATCTCATTAAACAAGAACATATCTTTCTTGTTTGACCAACAAAAAAAATCAATGAAGGAAGAAAGCACTAGAAAAGAAGAAACAATTACCTTCCCGTTAAAGTTTCCGAGTCGTCAAAAGTATACTCAAAGTGGCCTGAAGACGCTGCGATCGATACCAACTGAATCAAAGAAAGAATCTGAAATAAAATGTGGTTCTTTTGGACTCAAAGAACCAAAATGTGTGGAAAAACAAACTAGTGTCCATAATCTTTAAGGCCTTTTATAAGGCGCTATACCTTAATGGCCGTTTGCCTAGTTAAGTATATCGCCCTTACTTAAGGCGTTGTATTTGAACTCCAACGGGCGGGAAGGTATAGCGTCCTAACTTAAGGCGCTATAGTAGAAGGAGGAAGAGGATCGGTGGGAGAAGAACACCAAAAGAAATTTATAAAGATCTCCTTAACAAGCCACGTGAACTAAAGTTAAACTTATCAAAAGAAGGCATGCCAGCAAGAACGTATGACTCATTATATATATAGACCCCTATAAATTGTCTTAGAGGAAGAAAGGTTACCTATAGGATAATTGTAAGATACTAGGAATGCGGACCTACAGAAGGCGGAAAGACGAGTTGGACTTCAAGCGTTAAACATTAAACTATTTTCCTTAAGGGGGAAGACGAGGTGGTAAAGCACTAAGCCAAGAGCATTTTTGTTTAGCAACAAAAAGATTGGAGGATAAAATAGAAAGGCATATAAGCAATTTTAAAGTAACGCACATGTACAAAGGATATGGAAAAGAGACAATATTGGTTTATAAATAGACGACAAGCATAGTCAAAAACATTATACTTGGGAATGTTAATGTGAAGAATTCGTTAAAATTGGAAGATATAACTCCAAAAGAAATTACTGATATTGAAAGGAGAAGGAAGAACTATCATAAGGAGTTAGAAAGGGATCCGAGTATGATGACTCTTGAAATTAAAGATGGACCATAGTAATGTCTAAATGTTGTAACCATAAGGGATAATCGAGATGACAGCAAGAACAAGGAAGTTAGTACGATATTGCATGGGAAAAGAATATAAAAATAAAAAACCATCAAAGTGGAAACTATAAAGTCGACATCAAGGATAAGACTTAGGTAGACAATAAGGAAAGGACGAAGTAGAAAGAAGCAGTATGAAGGTAAGTTGTTTCACAACGTCAGTTTCTTCTATAAATCAAAATTTAACCAACGAAGAAATACGTCAAATGTTTACGGTAACAAGAAGACAAAGATCAATAGATGAGTTCCAGAACTATATGTACGAGGGATTCGGAATGTGTGGGGATTAGATCAGAATTGCAAATAAAGAATATCTTGATGTAGCCAAATAAGATGTCGTTGACAACTAGGGGCAGTGAGAAATATAAGGAGAAATGGAGAACCATAATAGTATACATGTTTCACATAAGACGGCTTAGAACTAGACTAACAATATCGGAACTAAGATTGTAAGGGATGCATTTAGTCATAAGTCACTGGTGGTTTAATAAATGAGAAAGCCCCAAAAGGAAAAGGGTTGACTAGAGGTCTTCACCAATTAATAGGTTCAGAATATGCTTGGCAGACTCAGTAATAAAAATATAATGGCCAAATATGGTAGAGTCATCTCTTGTAGATAGGCAAGATTTCCGTTTTAGGGAAAGTTAAAAGAAGTATTCGGCAAGAGACAACTACAGGTTTTTGAGTCTATTGAAGGAGGGAGCTTGAAATATCATGGCCGATTGCGTATTAGGACAGAGGTTCATTATTCGCGATATTCTATTCATATCGGAACGTCAAAAGTATACCATGATATCAAAGGATTACATTGGCATAACGAGGTGAAGGAAATCATTGTAGTGCTCGTAGCTTAATATTCCAGTTGCTGATCGGACAAAATACAACATCAGGAACCCAATGAATTGACACAAATAAAGTAACCCAATATGAAAAGGAGAAAAGATTGGCATAAGATTCGTTACAAATATAGCAAGTTCAATTCCACATGGATGACTGTGGTTAGTTTGACAAAAATCAGTTTACTTTTACTGGACAAATTACTAAAGGTTATGTAAAACCGAAAGGTGCCGAAGGTAGATCGGGTACAAAATGTTTCTGCCTCGATTACGATTAATAGAGGTGCTCAGTTACAGATAGCTTCTGAAAGCCCTCTCAAGAAACATGGGTACATAAGATAATTCTAGCAAGTAAAGCGTACAATTCAGATGCTCAAAGACATGTTACAATCTAAGATGTCAAATTTTATAGAAGGATGGGATAATTAATTACTGACTATTGAGTAGTGTACAACAATAACTATAGTAGTATCTATATATGCGGGGGGGGAGGGGGGTTCATAAGGATATATTTTAAACTGTATGGAGTAGCTCCTTATAAAGCATGATGCAGAAGGAAATGTAGATTCCCCATAAGGTAGTTTGAAAGACAGAATTAATCGACATGATATAACGTATCAAGTTATAGAAAAGTCAGCATGTTTCAAGATTGATTGTGCTTAGAAGCGTCATAGATCAAACCCCAAAATGCGATGATGAGACTTAAGGAAATCTGGAGTTGATAATGAGGCCTTCTTGAAATCTTCGCTCATGAAGAGCATAGTAACTTAATGGGACAAGCTAATCAAGACATATATAAAGCCACTCCAAACTACCTAGGAAAGGGACTAAATTGAATTTTCCCTCAGAATTAGGATCTGTTCATCCGGTTATCATATTCCAATATTGAAGAAATTCATTAAATGATATACAAGTAGTAGAAGGTAGATCTTAGGAGAAGATTTCAATTACTATTAATGAATCGGGAATCTATGTTGCATAAGCACATGATGTTCAGATTATAGAGAACTTGTCTTACGAAGAGGTTCTAGTTGCAATTTAAAATGGCATGTCCACAAGTTGGGGACCAAGAAATGACTTTTGTAATCATATCATAGAGGAATATGAACGTTGAAGGTAAGAAGTGGGAAGCCGGAGAAGAGATGAATTCTAAGTACCCTCAATTAGTTCAGATAGAAGATTCTTGACGACTGTAGCTTGGTCATGTGTTTTCATAACCCATGCCATGTGATTTTGATTAACACTCATTCTATAATTAACCGATATTTTAGAATTGAAGAGTTACAACATTTTCAGGAGCATAATTATTTGGATACAAGGAATAGGATAGTCCTGTTTGCAGAGGAGACTCTATCAAAATTTTCGCAAAATTTGTAAGGGCTAGCTTCTCCACTAAGACTCATTTACATTCGAGGACGAATGTTCAAAAGGGGGGAAGGATGTTACACCCCGTACTTTCATTTTAGAATTCATCTTAAGTAAATCAATATGAGTCGGAGAGTTGAAGGAACTTTAAAAAGATAATCATGGGTTAAGACAATTTTTAAGGAAGTATCATGAAGGTTAGAAGGTTAATACGCTAATCGAATCGAAGCAAATAAGTTTCGTCGAAAGCTGGTAAGTTGGGAGCATTATAACCCATACTTGTGACGTGATACTAGGGTGATTACGATGATAAGAGGGTAATTTTATGAGGTAATTTATTCTATGAGAGCCGTGTGTTATGTTTTGAAGCCAAGCGAGTTGGGAAACAAAAGTCGATGAAAGTCATCACAAGTTACGTTCATAACATTTCATGAAGTTTAGGTCCTATTTTACTAAACTCTTCTCTCAATGTACTTGTAATTACGGGATGATCTACCCACCAAATTGACAATCTACAAGTCTAATTTCCAATGCATTAAACCGTTTGTCGATACGACATCTTAGTAGAGAGATATTCGTATTTTCGTGAGACTGCACAAGCAGCTCCTGTTGGGACCCACTTGATATGGTCACCGACCTTACTTCTTTTAAAAGATGTTTCAGCCTCATTTCGGGTCATTTCTCACACAAAATTAGTCCAAAATCTCTACAAACCCTCTCTAACATATCCCAAGATCCCAAGAATCAAACTCAAGGGGAATCAACTCAAATCATCATCAAAAGTGTTAAAGTCTACAAAAGAATACTTCTATGATGTTGTGGTGTGATTGAGGGCTGTTGTGAGCTAAGTTGAGATGGGGTTTTGGGTTGTAGAAGCTGTCCAAGGTATTTATATCATCTTCTTAATTTTTCCTAAGGTTAATCTTGTGTTGGTTGTGTTGTTTGAGTGAAAAATCATAAGATAGCACTTGAAAGAACATGGAATATGGTTATCGTTTTTGGTTAGACTATTTTGTGGCTAAATATATGGTTTGTGGTGGCTGGAAATTATGAGAAATAATTTTATAATTCTAAGTCTGCTGTTTTTAATCTTATCTAGTTGTTAATTAAGTTGATTGAAAAGGAAAATATGAAAAATAAGTAATTGACGATAAACGTTAAGGTGCTAGGCGTATGGGACTGATTTGGAAGGCATTTTGTGGATGTTTTGAACTAGGAATAATATAGTACATATAAGTATGATGTTCTAAAGATTGTAAGCTAATTTATGGAACAAAAGTTGGATTCAATTTATATTATTTTATTAGTAAAAACGAGCTTGCCGCTCAATATGATTGTTGATAATCGGAGAAGCTCATATTATATTATATTGTTGTTGTTGCTATTGTTGGTTATTGTTGCTGTAGTTGGGCTGTTGATGACCCTTAGTCATCTTTGGGATGTAGTAAAAACATGGGAGTTGCTGCCCAATTTTCCTTAAGCTATACGACTAGCCAAATACGATGGTACGACATTATATGTTGAAGACAATATCATTTCACTTGCTATAGGAGCAAGAAGTTGTGTTGAGATTGGTTGAGGAATAAGGAAGACATCATACAGGTATGTTAAGGCACTTCCTTCTTTCTTTTGGCATGATCTAAAGTGAAATGAACGTAAACGATATACTATTTCATAACGGATCTACTCCTAGAAACTAAGGACGGCCATGTTGTTCCTTCCTTATCAAGTTATTATAAGTATGTATGTATGATCCTTGAATCCTATTGAGGTCCATATTGATGGTATGAATGTTGATAACATTTATCGAAGGTGTACAACCCCTACGTCACTCTGAAAGGTTTAGAACGTGATTCTATGAGTCTAGCATGCATTATATATATGTATCTATTTTACTCTACCGAGTTGCGCTATAGTCGGCTGGGTACAGCACCTACTATGCAACCACTGATCAGTTGGGTTTTACCGAGCTTCACGTGACCGGGTACGATTCTACCGAGCCTGGTGATGGCTGGGTATGCTTTTACCGAGCCTATTACGGCCGGGTATGATATGATGATGATGATGCCCACAGAGGTGAATGATTTTAAAAGCTTATGTATATATATATGTATCATGCATTTCATGTCAGTAGCCTTCAGAGGTACTCAGATGTTACAGGTTGTATCTTCTCTATCTCTCTTAACATTATTGTTCTTACTTATGCTTTCCAGCCTTACATACTCAGTACTTTATTCGTACTGACATCCCTTTTGGCTGGGGACGCTACATTTCATGCCCTCATGTCGTCATAGACAGGTTGACGATCCTCCTAGTAGGCTATCAGCTCAGTGGAAGGTGTTGGTGCACTCCACTTGCTCCGGAGTTGCCTATTTGGTCAGTATGCCTTGGACATATATTGATTGGTATGGTGGGGCCCTATCTCGATCTTTATGACGTTTATGTACTCTTAGAGGCTTGTAGACAGATGTCATGTATATGGATACTTGTATGGCCTTATCGGCCTATGTTTTGAGTGTACAAATGATCATGTTGTTCTTGTAGGACCGTATGTCACATGTATAAGTTTTTATATCATGTTGAGTCATCCTATGTCAAGTATTTCCTTGTGTTCTATTTTGATTATCTCATGACTGCCTTTCTGTCCCATTTACACATGCTGGTATGATAAGAAAGATGCGTTACGTGGGTACTCAATTGAGTAAGGCACTGGGTGCCCGTCGCGTCCCTCCGATTTGGGGCGTGACAAACTTGGTATCAGAGCAGGTCTGTCCTAGGGATGTCTACAAGTTATGTCTAGTAGAGTCTTTTTTATGAGTGTGTTGTGCACCACACTTTTAAACAGAAGGTTGCGGGACATTTAGGATTATTACCTTCCTTTCATATTCTAGATCATGCAAAAGAGCGGAGTTGTAGGGAATCAAGCCTAACGTATACGTTGATGTAGGTTGTACGAAGATATCATTACCCAGAAGAGCTACGGCTAGTCTGGATGTTAAGAAAGGATTGGGAGGGGGTATGAGATGCACGCCCTCCATTGAGACAGATCCGTCTGAGGACCAGGGTAAGTCACTCCCTCAAATAGCCCTGATTCCACTAGTACAATAGGAATTGAGGGAGGCTCCAGCATCATTAACTTTGTGAGTTCCACCATCGACCCTATTTATATAAGAACAACAGTACATGTATTAACGCAGTTAGTAGCCTCTCAGGATTGGCGTCAGCCCAGGGCCCCTGATAGTGATAGAGCCCTTGAATGGTCAGGAAATTCACAACCTAAGGAGTTCAGAGAGAAAGAGCCGTCTATATTTTCATGAGATGATTCTGATGAAGCTATGGGATGGACTAAGAGGGCCAGAACAGTTGATGGTGGTAGTTTATAGCATATTGTGTTTGCGCAATGACTTGAGCGTGATCAGATAAGTAAAGCAATATTAGACAACTAAAGAATGAAGCCTGTTAGAGTACGAGAAGTCGAGAATCAAGGATATTTTGTTGGAATTACTTCAAAAGAAGCGAGAAGTGGAATGTTGTGAAAGGTTTGTGCGAAACCAAATAGAGCAATATGAGTGAATAGGGAAGACTATTAAGGGACATAAGTTAAAATATGGGAGTACAATAAGATTCGTAGGCAAATGAGCTCTATGGTTATAAAGCAATATGGGCACCGTTTTCCTTAAAAGTGGATTAGTAATTTTAACGGGGATTATCGAAAGGTCAATTTATTCATACAGATGTGAGGTGCTGATATCGGAGAATATCTTAGGATGAACTAGAACTAAGGTACCGACTAGAGACTCAAAGGACTCTCACATTAGCTAGCATTGCAGTGATAGAATGAGTGAATCAGCAGAAGGAGGAAGAGGATCGGTGGGAGAAGAACCCTAAAAGAAATTTATAAAGATCTCCTTAACAAGCCGCGTGAGATAAAGTTAAACTTATCGAAAGAAGGCATGCCAGCAAGAACATATGACTCGTTACATATATAGACCCCTATAAATTGTCTCAGAGGAAGAAAGGCTACCCATAGGACAATTGTAAGCTACTAGGAATGCGGACCTACGGAAGGCGGAAAGACGAGTAGGACTTCAAGCGTTAAACATTAAACTATTTTCCTGCGGGAGGGGGGGGACGAGGTGGTAAAGCACTAAGTCAAGAGCATTTTCGTTTAGCAACAAAAAGATTGGGACAGAAAGACGTATAAGCCATTTTAAAGTAACGCACGGGTACAAAGGACATGGAAAAGAGACAATATTGGTTTATAAATAGACGACAAGCATAGTCAAAAACTTTATACATGGGAATGTTAACGTGAAGAATTTGTTAAAGTTAGAAGATATAACTCCAAAGGAAATTACTGAGATTGAAAGGAGAAGGAAGAACAATCATATAGAGTTAGAAAGGGACCCGAGTATGATGACTCTTGAAATTGAAGATAGACCATGGTAATGTGTAAATATTGCAACCATGAGGGATAATCGAGATGACAGTAAGAACAAGGGAGTTAGTACGATATTTCATGGGAAAACAATCTAAAAAAAAGAAACCATCAAAGTGGAAACAATAAAGTCGACATCAAGGATAAGACTTAGGATAGACAATAAGGAAAGGGCGAAGTAGAAAGAAGCAGTATGAAGGTAAGTTGTTTCACAACGTCAGTTTCTTCTATAAATCAAAATTTAACCAATGAAGAAAAACGTCAAATGTTTACGGTTACAGGAAGATGGAAATCAATAGATGAGGTCCAGAACTATATGTACAAGGGATTCAAAATGTGTGGGGTTTAGATCAGAGTTACAAATAAAGAATATCATAATATAAGCCAAATAAGGTGTCGTTGACAGCTAGGGGCATTAGAAATATAATACAAATATCGGAACTAAGTTGAGATGGGGTTTCGAGTTGTAGCTGTTGTCCAAGGTATGTATAACATCTTCTTGATAGTGCCTAAGGTATGTATAATATCTTCTTGAAAGAACATGGGATATGGTTGTCTTTTTGGTTGGACTGTTTTATGGCTAAATATATGGTTTGTGGTGGCTGAAAATTATGAGAAATAATTTTATAATGCTAAGGTTGTTGTTGTTAAGCTTTTCTAGGTGTTAATTAAGTTGATTCAAAAATAAAAGATGAAAAATAAGATATTGACGATAAAAGTTAAGGTGCTAGGCGTATGGGGCTGTTTTGCAAGGCATTTTGTGGATGTTTTAAACTAAGAATAATATAGTACATTGATGTACTGTAGAATTTCGGCATTTTCTGATACTAATTACATAGACTTTAACTCGTCTTTCAAAGCATTTTTAGTTATTTCTTATCAAGTTTTGGTGTTTTGCAGTGTACCAGACTTGAAGAACCAAGAACACGGAAAAGAAGACAAAAACCCACAGAAGGGCAGAAATGCGGCAGGTCTGCGACCGCTGAAGTGTTGTGCGAGCCGCCAACCAACCGCAGACTGAAGCAGGTGGTCCAGCTCTTGAAGAGAGAAATATGCGGTCCATTATGTGGTCGCATAATGCTTCTGCGGACTACATAATGACCGCCTAAGTGCAAATGAGATTCTGCGAGAGCCCTTTTTGCGACGCAATCTGCGGTCGCATAATCAATATGCAGACCGCATAATGGATCTGCGACGGGGAACTGGGCAACTGAGCATGCAATTATGCGGCGACTTTGTAATTCTGTGGACTGCATACACAATCTGCGACCCATTCTGCGATCGCAGGTGTGTTCTGCAGGGGCAGTTTTGTCTAAATTTGACCCCGACTTTTGGCCCGTTATAAATAGATTTACTAGGGTTTTTGTGGGACAACCGGTCTGAAAAAGAGGCTGCTTTTAGAGCATTGAATACACCATTATTTTGGAACTTTTGAAGAAAGAATCTTGCATCTTTGTAAGCTTTATGACTTCATTTCTTGCTTTGTTCTTGGATTCTAGTATGAGTAGCTAGTTTTAAATACGGCAAAGGTCCAAATATACCCTTGTACTTTCAAAAATGGTCTAAGAATATCCCTCGTTATACTATTGGGTTATCTATACCCCTGCAGTCATACTTTGGGTTCAAATATATCCCTCATTTAAACGGAGGGACACGTGTCATAGTCCTGTTGGTCAATTCTAAATATCTCCTAATTAATTAAAAAGACCCATTACCCATACCCGAAAATTAATTTTCTAAAGCAATCTTTTTTGTAAAAACTAGAAAAAACTAAAATTGTTTTTACTAAAAACTGAAAAAAATGAAAATATTTTTTTTTCCAGTTTTTACAAAAAGTAATGCTTTAAAAAAAACTGAAAAATATTTTCTAAAACAATATTTTTGTAAAATCTGAAGAAAAAAAAAACTGAAAAGCAATTTTCTAAAGCATGTTTTTGTAAAAACTAGAAAAAACTAAATGTTTTTTTACTAAAAACTGAAAAAATCGAAAATAGTTTTTTCCAGTTTTTAGAAAAATATTGCTTTTAAAAAAACTGAAAAATATTTTCTAAAACAATATTTTTGTAAAATCTGAAGAAAAAAAAAACTGAAAAGCAATTTTCTAAAGCATGTTTTTGTAAAAACTAGAAAAAACTAAATGTTTTTTTACTAAAAACTGAAAAAATCGAAAATAGTTTTTTCCAGTTTTTAGAAAAATATTGCTTTTAAAAAAACTGAAAAATAATTTCTAAAGCAATGTTTTTTGTAAAAACAAAAAAAAACTGAAAAGCAATTTTCTAAAGCAATATTTTTGTAAAAACTGAAAAAAAATAAAAACAAACAAATTTTCAGTTTTTAGTTAAAAGAAATTCAGTTTTTTCCAGTTTTTACACACTTTAGAAAATTGCTTTTCAATTTGTTTTTCAGTTTTACAAAAACATTGTTTTTAGAAAATATTTTTTAGTTTTTTTAAAGCAGTTTTTTTGTAAAAACTGGAAAAAGAAATATTTTCATTTTTTTCAGTTTTTAGTAAAATAAATTCAGTTTTTTTCTAGTTTTTACAAAAAAAAATTGCTTTAGAAAATTACTTTTTGGGTATGGGTAATAGGTCTTTTTAATTAATTAGGAGATATTTAGAATTGGCCAACAAGACGATGACACTTGTCCCTCCGTTTAAATGAGGGGTATATTTGAACCCAAAGTATGACTGCAGGGGTATAGATAACCCAATAATATGACGAGGAGTATTCTTAGACCATTTTCAAATGTACATGGGTATATTTGGCCCTTTGCCGTTTTAAATACCAAGGTTGTGGACCCTAAATGGGTGTAATGTTAATGGATGTTTGCCATTGAATATATATATATATATATATATATATATATATATATATATATATAATGGTTGGTTG
>AWOL01S0057360.1:36032-46789 GCA_000715115.1 Nicotiana otophora
CGTCAGCTGAAGACCCATGAGAAGAATTATCTTGTGCACGATTTGGAGTTGGCCGCGATTGTTCATGCTCTTAAGATCTGGAGGCATTATCTATATGGGGTGCCTTATGAGGTTTACATTGATCACCGCAGTTTGCAACACTTGTTCAAGCAAAGGGATCTCAATTTGAGGCAGCGCATATGGCTTGAGTTACTGAAGGACTATGACATCACTATTCTTTATCATCCGGGCAAGGCGAATGTAGTCGCTGATGCTTTGAGCAGGAAGTCAGAGAGCATGGGTAGCTTGGCATTTATTTCAGCAGAGGAGAGGCCACTAGCTTTGGACATTCAGTCCTTGGCCAACAGACTTGTGAGGTTGGATATTTCAGAGCCCAGCCGAGTTCTTGCATGTGTTGTTGCCCAGTCTTCACTATTGGAGCATATCAAGGCTTGACAGTTTGATGATCCACATTTGGCAGTTCTCATGGAGACGGTACTACAGGGTATTGCCAAGGAGGTTTCTATTGGTGAGGATGGTGTCCTGTGACTACAGGGTTGTCTATGTGTTCCTAATGTCGATGGCTTGAGGGAGAGGATCCTAGAAGAGGCACACATTTCTTGATATTCCATTCATCCAGGTGCTATGAAGATATATCAGGACCTGAGACAGCATTATTGGTGGCGGCGGATGAAGAAAGACATAGTTGAGTATGTAGCTAGGTGCCTAAATTGCCAGCAGGTTAAGTATGAGCACCAGAGGCCAGGTGGCTTACTCCAGCAGATGACTATACCATAGTGAAAATGGGAACGCATTACTATGGACTTCGTAGTTGGGTTGTCATGGACCTTGCAGAAGTTCGATGCAGTTTGGGTCATTGTTGACAGGTTGACCAAGTCAACACACTTCATTCCAGTTGCAACTACTTATACTTTGGGGAGGCTAGCCCAGATTTATATTTGGGAGACAGTTTGGTTGCACGGTGTGCCTATTTCCATCATATCATACAGAGGCCCTCAGTTCACTTCGCATTTCTGGCGAGCCGTACAGAGTAAGTTGGGGACCCATGTAGAGCTCAGCACTTCATTTCATCCACAGACCGATGGGCAGTCAGAGTGGACAGTCCAGATCTTGGAGGACATGCCCAGAGCATGTGTGATTGACTTTGGGGGACAGTGGGGTCAGTTCTTGCCTTTGCCCGAGTTTGCTTACAACAACAGTTATCAGTCTAGCATTGAGATGGCTCCATTTGAGGCTTTATATGGTCGGCGATGTTGTTCTCCTATCGGGTGGTTTGAGCCCGGCGAGGCTAAGTTATATGGTACTGATTTGGTGAAGGATGCCTTGGAAAAGGTAAAGTTGATTCAAGAGCGACTTCGCACATCGCAGTCTAGACAGAAGAGTTACACAAATCAGAAGGCGCGTGATGTATCGTTTATGGTAGGAGAGAAGGTTCTCTTGAAAGTCTCGCCGATGAAGGGCATTATGAGATTCGGGAAAAAGGGCAAGTTGATCCCAAGGTTTATAGGCCCATTTGAGGTGTTGAGGCGGGTTGGGGAGGTTGCTTATGAGCTTGCTTTACCTCCCAACCTATTAGGGGTTCATCCGATTTTTCACATGTCTATGCTCCGGAGGTATCACGCCGACTTGTCACATGTGTTAGACTTCAGCACTATTCAGCTAGATGAGAGCTTGGGTTATGAGGAGGAGCCAGTTGCCATTGTTGCTAGATAGGATCGCCAGTTGATATCCAAGAGGATTTCCGCGGTAAAGGTCCAGTGGAGGGGCCAACCAATCGAGGAGGCGACCTGGGAGTCCGAGAAGGACATGCGGAGCAGATATTCACACTTATTCAGCACTTCAGGTATGATTCTAAACTCGTTTGAGGATGAACGTTTATTTAAGAGGTGGAGAATGTAATGACCTGACTAGTTGTTTTGCTTTCTAGAACCCCGTTCCCCTAAATAAGACTTCTCGTACATGCTTTTACTGTTTTATGACTTGCGGGAATGGTTAGTTCGGGATTTGGAAGGGTTCGGGTTGGAATCGGAATACTTGGTTCCTTAAGGTTGGCTTAAAAGGCCAAGTTTGACTTTGGTTAACATTTTGAGCAAACGACCTCGGAATTAGGATTTGACGGTTCCAATAGGTTCATATGATGATTTCGAACTTGGGCGTATGTTCGGATCGGGTTTTGGATGACCCGGGAGCATTTCGGTGCCAAATAGTGAAAGTTCGTTCTTGAAGGTTTTAAAAGTTCTTTAAATTTGGTTTGGAGCAGGTTTCGGTGATATCGAGGTCCAAACAGAATTTCGAGACCAAGAATAGTTTCGTAATGTCACTTAAGACTTACACGTAAAATTTGGTGTCATTCCGAGTAGTTTAAGTACGTTTCGGCGCGTTGGAAGTAAATTTAAGAACTTGATGTTCTTAAGTTTGATTCAATTGGCTTTGGAGTGCGATTCTTAGTTTTAATGTTGTTTCGGGCGTTCCGAGAGTTCGAGCGAGTCTGTTTTATGAGTCCAAACTTGTTGGTACGTTCGGGCGGGGCCCCCGGGGCCCCGAGTGTCAATCGGACGAGGCTCGTACCAAGATGAGAATTTGGAGCAGCAACTGATACACCAGATCTGTCAATACTGCACCTGCGCTTGGTCAGCCGCATGTGCGAGAGCGGCCATAAGAGGGCAGCCAGGTTCCGCAGATGCGGCCCGTCCTCCGCAGTAGTAGGTGCCCGTCCGCAGAAGCAGTCCGAGCCGGCCCAGTGAATTCCGCAGAAGCGGACCCTTGTTAACATAAGCGAGAGCGCAGGTGCGGCCCCATGACCGCAGGTGCGGAAACCGCTGGAGGCAGTGAGCCTCATGTATTACAGGTTAGGACCATTTTTATCACATTTTCTTCCACTCTTGGGCGATTTGAGAGCTTCTAAGGAGGGGATTTCGACCTAGCTTTGTGAGGTAAGTAATTTCTTCTAAATATGAGTTTAGTACATATATTATGGGTAGATTTCCACATGATAATTAGTAGAAATCATGGGTTGAGATGAAAAAAATCTAGGGTTTAATAAAAATGAGATTTTACCACAAAAATGATTATGAAACTTAGTGAAAATCATATATTATGTTCCTAAGGTTATGCGTAACAACTTTCTTCAAATATTTCCAGAATCAGGGTGTGTGGGCCCGGGGGTGAATTTTAGGAATCTTGTAATTTTGGTTGGGTAATCACTTTAATAGTGGAGATATGAACTTTTGAGCAATAGATTGATCGATTTATATTATTTTTGGCTAGTTCCCAGTCGTTTGGCATCCAATTTGGAGGTTTGAGCGCATTCTTGAATTGGGAAGTAAGTTTTGAGACGAGGTAAGTCTCTTGTCTAACCTTGTAAGAGGGAAATTACCCCATAGGTGAACTTAATTAATATGTGTTGTTATTTGTGGGGGCTACGTACGCACGAAGTGACGAGAGTCCGTACGTAGCTACTATTCTTGTTTATGTCCGGGTAGTTTTAGGTTTACACCGTGCTTGTGGACACCATTATTTGATCATATTTGTTAACTGTATCAAATGGAACTGAGTTGAGGATTTTTAAGGATTTAAAGCTTCAAGTCGAATTGTCTTCATTTTGAAAAGAATCAAGGAAGGGTTATGATTTATTGATAAATTTATATTTGACTGCATCGCATGTATGATTGGCGAGCAGAGTAATAGATGCATCTATGGTTCGTGTTATTCGACCCTCGGCAGTGCACAGTTTACATTTGTGTTGGATCGGGCCGAACGTCCTTGGTGGTATTCGTGTGTGATAATAAAACTGGAAGTTCCTTTCATAATCTGTATAAATTCATTGTTTGTGTGATCATATGTTTTGAAGGAAGGAAGTGATTCAAGCTCTTAAATATTTCTGAAGACTTGCTCAGTTATTTCCTTGTTCTGAGTCTTATTGTTGTATATCATGCTTAATTAGAATTTCATATTATCATGTTATTGTCCCTAGTAAGTGTCGAAATCGACCCCTCGTCACTACTTCTTCTAGGTTAGCCTGGATACTTACTGGGTACACATTATTTATGTACTCACGCTACACTTTTGTACCTAATTGTACAGGATCTGAGGCAGGTGTATCTGCTTACCAGTCCGGTGCGCAGATTTGATCCCTATCTCGAGACTTCACGGTGAGCTGTCTTCCGAGCCGTTCTGCAGCAGCTGGAGTCTCCCTTATATTTTATTTTGTTTCTGTCTATTTCATTTCAGACAGTAGGATAGTATTCTTTTGTATATTCTACTAGATTGCCCACATACTTGTGACACCAATTCTTGGCACACATACTAGTAGACTTACAATTTTGGATTTGTTTACATGATTACGATTTATACTCATTTGCTTCCGTTTAATTATGTCACCTTTGCAAATTTCTAAATCTTTTAAACAAATGAGGAAATGTTATCCACTTAGTAATTTATTTAAACGGGAAACCATTAGTTTGATCAGTGTTAGCTTGCCTAACAATGGTGTTGGGCGTCATCACGGCCTGAGATAGAATTGGGTCGTGACAAAGATACTCAAGCTCCAAAAGAAAGTAGTTATATATATAATTAAAAAAATAAAAATAAAATATATGGAGTCTTGAGAAAATTAGAGAGGTACTTTAAGATGGTTTTATGTTGGTAACTAGATGTCAATAAGGGCTATTTGATTTAAAAAAGAAGCAAAATGCAACAGAAATACAAATGTGAGTAGTGTTCAATGAGGGTGTAGTCACTTGTATCCCAAATGCTTATCCGACCCTTCCCTAAACATACATTACAAGCTTAAAAAGTCTTTATGGGATCTCCAACCGAATGTTCTTGAATAGGCGGCAAACTAAAATAAGGGCAAGCTTATGGCATGATATTTTGCAACATTTGAAATTCTTTGTTGAGTGTGAGTGTCTTTGTGCATTTGTCCCTTGTGTTGTTATTGTAAATATGGTATTTTGGGACTTTCTTTCTTGTGAGGGCACATGGATTAGGATGGATTGGTGACATTGACATATCCCGAATTGAGTAAATTGAGCATATGTAGTAGACTAGTGCTTTTGAGTCACTTCTTGAGGCTTTTTATTGTCACTTGATTATTTTAAAACTCCTTTGCATTTCTTGAAGTTGTTTCTAAATGAGGGAGTTATTTGGTTACGATTCACATGATTGAGCCTAATTATTAGTACCAAACAAATCCATAAGTATGGTGCTTAATTGGAGAATGTGATTTGTAAATGATAGCAATACTACTTGTGCTTTAAATGGTAGAACCTCATTGAATTATTGATTTTGATTTTATTGAGGACAAGCAAAAGCTTTAAGTTGGGGGTGTTGATGAGTGGTGATTTTATCACTTATTTTAGTCTCTTTTCTTTAGATTTTGCGTCCTTTAATTATAATATGAGGTTGTTTATGGTGTGTATTGCTAGATTTTCAGGTAAATGATGCCATGAAGAGAGTTGAATTCAATTGGTGGAATTGATCAAAAAAGAGTTGAAACAATGCAAAATTCTTCAGTGATTCCGCATCTGCGGAACACTGGTCGCTTTTGTGACCTCGCATCCACGAGGAAACGACCGCATTTGTGGAAGAAGGCCTGGAAGGCAGAAACCACTTCTGCGATCGATTCATCGCATCTGCGGTAGCGCATCTGCTCTTAAAGTTTGCATCTGCGATTGCGCATCTGCGCGTGCAAGTCCGCTTCTACGAAGTCAGTGTTCCTTTCAAAGTCCGCTTCTGCAATAGGCTTTCCGCATCTGCGGAGCCGCACCTACGAGGATACTTCCGCAGGTGCAGTCAACTGGCTTCAGACCTGGACAAGATTGACAATTCATATTTTCTCAACTCCAAACCCGCAAATACACGACCTAGCTTATTGGAAACACATATTTGGCTTATTGTTCAGTCCTTAGACTAGAGAAGACAAGTTTTGGAGCTAGGGTTCTTGCACACACACTTGGGTCTTGAAGATTTGAAGCTTTAGGTTGAGAATTTCTTGCTCATTTATGCTCATTTCTTCATTTCCTTGCTTTATATTGAATATTTAAGTGTGTATATTTTTTCCAACACTTGAATCTTGTTTATGGAAATATTCATATTTAAAGTGTGGATTAAATATCTTGTTGTACTTATGTATTGAACGATTTTTATTTATTATGAAGTGAGTTATTATTTCTTTAATTATTCTTGTTCCTTAATGTTTTCAAAGGGATTAGCTAACCCTAGGACTCGCCCATTAACCTCGAATTAATTGTGGAAAAGATAATTTGGGATTGGGAAAGATTAATTAACAAAAACTTGAGGTTTTAACACTCACTTTATAGATTCTACCTAGGGATGGGATTGAACTACTTGTAGCCATATTCGGGTGTGCTTAATCTCTTAATTGTTTTAGGGATAAGTCAATTAGAAAGTCTTGTTAGTCTTCGGAAGAAGCTAATATAGAATTATTACCTGAGGCTAATTAACATAAACTCGCTCATATTTGTAAAATCGTAAAATACATTGGATCGTTACTTGAGTGTAATTCCCAATGCATCCATGCGTGTAGCCATTGATCATTTTACTTACTTTATAGGTTAGTTTTTATTTTCGTATTTAGACATAAATAGTTTTTAAAAATATTTCTAAGTGTTTGGCTTAGCATAACAAGTGATAATTATCTTACATGCCTAATCGTCTACATATTATTCTCTGTGGGATTCGACCCCGACTCATAGTTAGGTAAATTATATTACATGCGACCGTATCCATTTACTTTTTAGTAGTGGATTTGGACGTCATCAGAAGGTTGTAGGAAGATCATTGGTTTTGGTGGGTGATTTCTAAAAGGACATTGCAAAGGTGAATTATTGGTTGTTGTAGGAAGAAATGGGAACCAGGAGATGTTTCCTATTGCATGGGCTATTGTACAGCATGAGACCAAACATTCATGGAGCTGGTTCATTGGACACTTAATGGAAGATCTGCAGCTGGGATATGGTCAAGGTTTAACAGTTATGTCAGACATGCATAAGGTAAATGTTTTGTTATTCTTGCTTGTTAAGAGTAGTACCTTTTTTTGTTTTAATTCCTAATGTTTTATTCTGCCTATATTTTTATGTAGAGATTTTTGGCAGCTATGAAGGACTTGCTTCCTGATGCAGAAGTCAGGATGTGTGCAAGGAACATATGGTCCAATTGGTCAAAGAAATAGAGGGGTGAAGAAAGAAGAAAGAAATTCTGGAAGGTTTCAAAGGCAAGCTATGTGTTTAAATACAACAAAGAAGTTGAGAACATAAGGAGACTTGGCTCACAGAATATATGTGAAGACATGATGAAGTATCCAAGGGAGGCATGGTGCAGAGCTTTCTTCCAAGAACATTCCAAGTATGACATAGTAGAGAATGACATGTGTGAGACTTTTAATTCATGGATATTGGCTGCTAGGCACAAGAGTATTATTACCATGCTAGAAGAAATTAGGCATAAGATCATAGCTAGACATGTTGATATGATTAGGTTTGCTCAGACATGGATTTCAGATATATCACATATGGCTAGGCTAATATTATAAGAGAACAAGGAGTTAGCTAGACCGTGCATAGTTATATGGAATGGTAAGGAGGGATTTGAAATCAAACATAAAGAGTTAAGTTTTGTAGTGAATACTACATTCCAGACTTGTACTTGTAGGTTGTGGAAATTGAGAGGCATCCCATGTGAACATGCAGTGTGTGCATATTATTACTTATAGTAGGATCTAGATGAACATGTGAAGCACTGGTACAGAAAGGATAAATTCCTACATGCTTATGGGCACTTCATTCAGCCAATTCCTAACTTAGAAATGTGGCCATTGAGTAACAATCCTCCAATTGAACCACCAGCACCAAAGCCAATGCCAGGCAGACCCCAAAATAATAGAAGAAAGGCCAAGAATGAACCAGCAAAAAACGGAGCAAGTTGTCCAAAAAAAGAGTTAAAATGACTTGTTCACAATATAATCAACTTGGCCACAACAAAAAAGGATGTCCAACAAGGGTATGAACTTCACTGCATTTTCTTGAAATTTCACTGCATGTTAACTTCACTGTATTTTCTTGAACTTCACTGTATTTTCTGTAACTTACTGCATTTTTGTAACTTCACTACATGTTCACTGCACGTTTTTTATTTTAGAGTGGCCCTGGAGAGTCTTCAGCTACTGGTGGAAGGGGCAGAGGAAGGCGTAGAAGAAGGGGCAAGCGAAGGGGCAATGCTACACCAACTGGTCTAACTTCTAGGGGAAGTGGCAATGGTACCCAAACAAGTGTAGTGACTGGAGGAAGTGGATGGTACCCAAACAAGTGCAACTACTGGAGGAAGGGGCAAGGGAAGGGGCAGAGGAAAGGCAAGTAGTACAGCAATTAGACCTACCAGGGATATATTCCCATATGCTATTCCTCAAACTGCTCCTAGAGGAAAGGATACAATACCAAGAGGAAGAGAAACTTCAACTGGTGTGAAAAGGGGATCTTCAACTAGATCTTCACCTACTACTGGACAAAAAAGGCCAAGACTAGATGGTACACTAACCCAAAGACTAGAAGAACAGTCCCTAATATAAGTACAATTCACAAATTTAGTTATGTTACTCTTTGACTTTTCCCTATCTAATATTACAGACTTTACACATTTTCAGCCTAGTACTACTGGTTAAAGGGCTATCAACCATGGGAGTAGGTTGAGTAGTACCACAAATGTGCAACCAAGTGATGGAATTAGGCTACCAGGACTAAGATGGAATGGAGGAGATGTAATTACTACTTCCCAACTTCAGCAAATGAGTGCAAGTCGAAGAAACAAAGTTGGACAACCCACAAATCAACAACCACCATAAAAAGTTGCAACTCAAGTGATCATGGATAAATTTGCTAAGAAATAGCTTCAGTGACTTGGATTTTATAGTTGACAGTCTTTAATTTGCAGCAATTTGTACTGTAATAGCAATATGAATTCTATAGTGACTTGGATTGCAGCAAGTAGTTTTCAGTGACTTGCCAAGAACCTACTGTATTTTGTTGAACCTCATTTTTCCATTATGGTTTCACTATTTGTAATGTGTTGCACTTTTTCACATTTGTAGAACCTATTTTGATTATGTGATTTTATTCCCTTTTGGTATTATGTTTGAAGTCGTTATTTATGGTTACAAAATGTGTCTTGCAAGTTTTTTACAGCTTCTACAACAGGCTATGAGCAGGTTATATCTTGAATTTTCTGTTACAATTTTGTGATGTTTAGATTACACAATCCCAGTTTGTTACCAATTTCTTATAATTTGGTTGCATTACCTAAACACTAGAATCAATAGGCACAAAACATTCATGGTGTTACCAACTTCTACAACATGCACCAAATGAGAATTCCAACAACTGTTTCTTAGAACCAATTCGACCAAAATATGATTCAAACATTCTAAATTACATCAACAGCTAAATATATTGTAAACATCCTAACAACAATTTGTTACACAAATTACACAAACAACATCCAAACAACAGAAGGCGAAAACTACCAAAAAACTCTCAAACACTAAGAACACTAACAACTATCCCCATTTTTATAGTATCAACCACCTTCAGCCACTTTCGAATTATGTTGGCATCAACAATCGCAAGAACAACAGCACAGCCAAATAACTACATAATTAGTAGAATAACAAACAACAACTTATTCCTCCATTGTATAGCCCGTTCCCTTTCTTGATCAAAGGCCTTGACTCTCTTCAACAAACCCCAAATAACTTTATTTGCTTGGTCAGGAAATACCTCATCAAACCATCTGAAGTAGTCACACCCTTCTTTGTCCTTTAAAACATATCCAACTAAATTAATTTTAAAAACTGCAAATTCGTACCAATATTAAGATAAAAGAAACAAAAAAGACCATCGAAATATATACTTACTACGCCATTTTTGCATACAAAATACCTTTTGCCTAGGTTTGCCGAGCTCCATGAGATTTTCAACACACATGCTCGACCACATCGGCACGAAACGGTCCTCTCTGAATTTTCAAACATTGTCAAGCAACAAACTGAGAGAGAGGGAGAGAGAGAGAAGATGTGAAGAAAGCTTCAGCTGAAATTGAAGAAGGAGGACTGGGGTCTTTCAAATTGGAGAAAACAAAATTCAATTTTTTCAGAGAAATTCGGATTGAAGAAGAGGAATTAGGGCTTGGAGAAGAAGAAGAAAGGGGAAAAGGGGTTAATATAACGTGGGGTTTAGGATTTTTACTGTTGGAATAGTCCAGTCATACTATATTTTTACATTCACGCGCTCATTATATTTGATTCACACGCGAAGTACCTCGTGGGATTTAAGTGTCTAAGTGGCACATTAAAGGGTTGGTTAAAGTGTTTAAATGGAACGGACTAAAGAATAAGCAGTAAAGTGAAAAGTCATCTCAATTTTAGGGGGTCATCGATGTATTTGGCCTAAAATGTTCTATTAGGCACCATGTTTGTTATTTTTCTCAAAATCTTCTCGTCAAAGCCCTTTATATTAGTGCCTCTATTAGACAAGGGGGTTGCTCTGATGGTAAGCACCCTCCACTTCCAACCAAGAGGTTGTGAGTTCGAGTCACCCCAAGAGCAAGGTGGGGAGTTCTTGGAGGGAAGGATGTCGAGGGTCATTTGGAAACAGCCTCTCTACCCCAGGGTAGGGGTAAGGTCTGCGTACACACTACCCTCCCCAGACCCCATTAGTGGGATTATACTGGGTTGTTGTTGTTGTTGT
>AWOL01S0057362.1:5000-11346 GCA_000715115.1 Nicotiana otophora
ACAGTCGGTACCCGGTAAGTATCAAGACTAAACTCAGTGGAGTAGTGATGAGGTACAGTCAAGACACTCGCTAGTCTAATAACCTGTGCAACATAGTATACGAAAATAATAGGAAACAAATAACAATGATGGCAACAATAATTAACCAGTGATATATACAGTAGGGCAACAAGAACACCATAATTATTGCTCAACAAATAATAAATACAAGTACAACCAATTAAATCAAGTCCTTCAAATATAAATCTTTTCAAATAAAAGTCACCTTGTGACACCTCATCTCATAATCATAAATATACGGGTCTCAACCCACTTTCATATTTCCACGGCACCTCGTGCCATATCTCTATCACAACCGCACGGATATCTCTCGTGCCAAATATGTCTATACATAAAATCCGCATGATTAATTTATTTTCAATAAAGTAAGGTTATCATTTTTAAACAGAGTAAGAATTCAAAAATGAAATAAGTTTATTTTAGAAATAGTTGAAGTGAAGAAAAAATGACATTTCAATATAAATAAAACATTAGATAATCTATTGCTTCATATGTAAAACCTATTAATTAAAAACATAATAGTAACTTCTTTTACTTAAAAATAACTCAGTCATCAAAAATCGATAAAAACCAGGAATATAAATCTTTAGAGTCTCGTACTAAAAAAACCCAAGCCAACACAATACAACAAGGAATACAAACACATAGTAAAACCAAATAATACATCACAACAACTCACAAGGATTTTCCTAGCACGGAAATGCAAAATAACCCAAGGCAAGTGCAACCATAGAGAGATGTCAACAAAAGGGTACTCCCGATATACCGTCTCGTAATCCAAAAAGTAAATGCTCAACAGGGGATCTCCCGAGATACCGCCTCATAGTCCCAAAATAAATATGCAAGACAGAAGGATCTCCCGAGGTACCGCCTCGTAGTACCAAAGAAAATATGCAATAACAACAATGCCGCCCAGGCTATCACAAGTCATCACAATTCAGTTCCCGACATAGCCCACCTTGTCTCGCCACGTGCGCAATAATAATGTAAATGCCCGCCTTGTCTCGCCGCACGCGCATAATAATATTTCCACCTAATCTCGCCACATGAGCAAACCTCCCCCCACACTATATATATATATATATATANATTGACCCCAAATTTTGCTCACAAGTCATATTCAACCCTACGGATCTACTCCAACTTCCGAAATCAGAACCCGGCCCCGATATCAAAAATCCCACTACTGATCAAAATCTCAAAAAATTTGACTTACGCCATTTCAAGCCTAAATGAGCTACAGAACTCAAAAACACAATCCGGACACGCCCCTCAGTCCCAAATCACCTAACGGAGCTGATAGAACCGACGAAACTCCATTCTGGAGTCGTCTTCACACATTTCTGACTACGGTCCAAATCTTAAGGCTTAAACCTCCATTTAAGACTAAGTGTCCCAAACACTTCCAAAACCGAAAACGAAACCTCTCGGCAAATCAGAACAGTAGAAATAGATACGGGGGAAGCAGTTAATAGGGGGTCGGGGCTATAACTCTCAAGACGAGTGTCACGACCCAAAATACCACCACAGGCGTCGTGATGGTGCCTAGTCTTTAAGACTAGGTAAGCCGATTACAATTACAATTCAAGCCATTTTTTTAAAATAGAAACCAACAACGAAAATATTTATAACACCTTCCCGAGACTGGTAATACTGAATCATGAACTCTAACTGAATACATGCAATAATCTCAAAGATCGAATATATAATACTGTTCGAATAAGAGTTGACAATATAATAAAATGGAAGCACTCCAAGGGACTAGGACGACCAAGAAGCTCTACTTGAATCTTTACGATCAACACACTAACTCTATCCGATTCCGATATCTCCAATACCTGGCTCTGCACAAAAATGTGCAGAAGTGTAGTATGAGTACACCACAGTCGGTACCCGGTAAGTATCAAGACTAAACTCAGTGGAGTAGTGATGAGGTACAGTCAAGACACTCGCTAGTCTAATAACCTGTGCAACATAGTATACGAAAATAATAGGAAACAAATAACAATGATGGCAACAATAATTAACCAGTGATATATACAGTAGGGCAACAAGAACACCATAATTATTGCTCAACAAATAATAAATACAAGTACAACCAATTAAATCAAGTCCTTCAAATATACATCTTTTCAAATAAAAGTCACCTTGTGACACCTCATCTCATAATCATAAATATACGGGTCTCAACCCACTTTCATATTTCCACGGCACCTCGTGCCATATCTCTATCACAACCGCACGGATATCTCTCGTGCCAAATATGTCTATACATAAAATCCGCATGATTAATTTATTTTCAATAAAGTAAGGTTATCATTTTTAAACAGAGTAAGAATTCAAAAATGAAATAAGTTTATTTTAGAAATAGTTGAAGTGAAGAAAAAATGACATTTCAATATAAATAAAACATTAGATAATCTATTGCTTCATATGTAAAACCTATTAATTAAAAACATAATAGTAACTTCTTTTACTTAAAAATAACTCAGTCATCAAAAATCGATAAAAACCAGGAATATAAATCTTTAGAGTCTCGTACTAAAAAAACCCAAGCCAACACAATACAACAAGGAATACAAACACATAGTAAAACCAAATAATACATCACAACAACTCACAAGGATTTTCCTAGCACGGAAATGCAAAATAACCCAAGGCAAGTGCAACCATAGAGAGATGTCAACAAAAGGGTACTCCCGATATACCGTCTCGTAATCCAAAAAGTAAATGCTCAACAGGGGATCTCCCGAGATACCGCCTCATAGTCCCAAAATAAATATGCAAGACAGAAGGATCTCCCGAGGTACCGCCTCGTAGTACCAAAGAAAATATGCAATAACAACAATGCCGCCCAGGCTATCACAAGTCATCACAATTCAGTTCCCGACATAGCCCACCTTGTCTCGCCACGTGCGCAATAATAATGTAAATGCCCGCCTTGTCTCGCCGCACGCGCATAATAATATTTCCACCTAATCTCGCCACATGAGCAAACCTCCCCCCACACTATATATATATAGCCCGCCTTGTCACGCCGCATGTGCATAAATCAATAGTAATAATAGCATGGCAGAAACCTTGNTGACAGAAACCTTGCAACACCCAAGAAAAATTTCCCAACAATATAACGTGCCAATACCACATCTCATAAGTTGCACCTAAGTGATCAAATATTACAATTTATCACAGATTGCACATCAAGTGCTCAAATATTACAATTTACCACAGAATTCAATAATACATTATTTTTCACAATAAGGAGACCATGGCTCGACCATAGTGTGCACGAAATCTTAACAAATATATACGGGAGTGAACAACTCAACAAAATAATATTTCACATAAAAATCAAGGTGGCAATCACACCAAATCATCATATAAAAAAAATCAACAAAACAAGGATTTAGGCAAGACAATTAAAGGATTTAATAAGTACCAATAATTTCCAATTTAATACATAAGGGCGTCTAAGGATCTTAACCAATGTAATTTTGAACATATAAACCAAGTACGTACTCGTCACCTCGCGTATATTAGTCTCAACTGGCTACAACAACTCGTGCCTACGCACACATCAAATTTCTTGATAGTGCTAAAGTACTTCGAAATTTTCCAGGGTGTTACGTTCTCCCCCACTTAGGACCACTCGCCCTTGAATGAGAAGTAGAGTCTTCCCTTAAAACACATAACATAGCTTATCTCTTCTTTCACATGTCTAAATCCCTCAAATTTTACTAACTCCTAAAGTTTTCAGAAATTTCGGCAGAGTCTCCCCTGTAATTGGGCCTATCCACCCACTAGAATAATACTAAAACAACTCCTAACAACAAATCCACAACCCAATAAAGCACCACAATGTATATATTAATAACACTAATCACAGCATTACAAGCACTGCCTTATCATAATGATATCTGGACATGAAGCAGATTATAAGTATGCCCATAACTACATCTCCGGTCTTAATAGTTGTTCATAATTGATTACAACATCGCCAATTAATCTCATGTTAACAAAATCTTGTTTCAAACCTCCAGTTTACTAACAACGAGACACGAGGCATGAAGACCTCATAATTATTTACCTAAATTAACGAGTCATATTTAACGCCCCCTGGGCACTCACCTCGTAGGCTAAAACTCAATAATTACAACACGAATATGGAAAATTATTCACAGAGAAATTCATAAAAGAATTTTCAAATAAGCCTAACAGGCATGACTCCCTATTTATACTATAGTACAAATTAAATTTTACAAAAGGAGAATTTAAACTCATACAATCTTACATAACTTCCACTGTAGCTCATAGCCCAGTTTAAATATGTCACACCATATAAAAATGCGAGGACCATATACACATCATGCCAACTGACTTTTTCAATTTTCTTTCTTTCCTCTTTTCAATAAATTCCGTAAACAATTTTCACAACACATAATGAACCCCATACCAATAGGGCATATAATTCATAAACTTTGTGATCAATTATCCCGAAATTACATCAAACCCACTGTAGTGAGAAATAAAAAGTCACTTTTGGACTCATAGCCACAATAATGTACAAAACAAAATGATAGACATGGGCTAACGCCATCAAGTCTCCCAACAGGGATAAACATATAAGTGGGTCACAAAATTACGAAGCCCACCCATAAGCGGAGCATAATAGGAGGACCCACATCGATATTCAGAACCGAATCAAACTAAGGAAAATATTCCTTTATAACAAATCAAGATCGTACCTGCAACGACACCATCTGGTGTAGAAGCCTCACCCATACCATATCAATTATATCAATGGGTCGGACCTTCTCACGACCCAATCTAACCCCTATCGTGATGGCGCCTATCGTGGAACTAGGCAAGCCGACTTATTTCCAAAAAAAATCGATTTTTTTATTCCAAATATAATTTCAATGCTATTTAACATAAAATCCTTCATAAAGGAGTTCAAATCAAAACAAAAGTGCGGAAAAGAAAAGACCGATATTGGGGTGTCACTAGTCATGAGCATCTACTATCATTTTTCTGATAATATCAAGACTAACATAGTCTGGAAAATAGCTAAATACAACTAAAGGAAGATGAGAGGGAGAAGAGCAAGGGTTGCGATCGCCAAGCAGCTACCTTGTTCTCCCTGAGAAAATCTGTAACCAGAATAATCAACAACCGCAACTATGCCTAGCTACACCTGAATCTGCACACAAAGTGCAGGGAATAACGTGAGTACACCAACTCAGCAAGTAACAACAATAAATAAAGACTGGGCAGTAGTGAGGAGCAATAGAGCATATCAAGTTCATACCACAAAAAAATCAGTAAAGTACAACATGCTTTAAAAATCAGTGTTTGAATCAAATCATCTCATCTAAACCTGGTTCCAGTAAAAATCATTTAAAGATATTTTTCAACAGTTTTTCAAACAAAGGCTCAATGCAAAGGTAAGGAAAAATTATGAAATCATAAACAGCCCCTCGGGCAAAACATCACGCATATACAACCCCTCGGGAAAACCTCACAGTCACTCATGCCTCTTGGGCATACCTCACAGTCACACGTGCCACTCGGGCATACCTCACAATCACTCATGCCACTCGGGCATACCTCACAATCACTCATGCCTCCCAGTCACTCAGCACTCGGCACTCGCACTCAGTAGGTACCTGCGCTCACTGGGGTGTGTACAGACTCCGGAGGGGCTCTTACAGCCCAAGCGCTATATAAAGCCAACTCATGGCATAAATCACACAGGCCCTCGGCCTCACTCAGTTATAAACCTCTCAAGCCACTCGAGCATTTCAGTAAAAATAGGGCATTCAGCCCAAAACAACATCTATATGCATCGAAATAGAGTCATAAAACTGACTTATGCAGTAAACAAGTATAACCATGACTGAGTATAGATTTTCAATCGAAAACAGTGAGAGGATAATAAGAACAGGCACCTAAGGATCCAAACAGCACTGGCACAAGGCCCAAAACATGGCATTCAGCCTAATATATAGAAAATCTTTCTAAAACATATAAGTATCATATAGTTCCAACAAAATACCCAACTTTATAGTTAATACGGGACGGACCAAGTCACAATATCCAATAGTGCACGCCCACAGGCATGTCACCTAGCATGTGCGCCATCTCAAAATAGTAGAATGATACGAAAATTCCGGGATTTCATACCCTCAGACTAGATTTACAATCATTACTTACCTCAAACCGGTCAAATCTCTACCCTGCAATGCTCTTGCCTCTCGACTCGGCCTCCAAATGCTCCGAATCTATT
>AWOL01S0057367.1:0-54912 GCA_000715115.1 Nicotiana otophora
AAAGTTATATAAAATAATTAATATATGTTCAATAATTCGAAATTCATCTACTAAATAAATTACTCTATCCAAAATGGTAAAATTCCTAAAATGCACCCGAGCCCACGTTGCTAAATGTTCGGATGAAAATATTACACATAATCTCAAGAACTCAAATATATAATTTCTACCCAATTTCATAACTATTTTCGTGGTTAAAATCTTATTTTTATAAAAATCTAGGTTTTTCACCTAAATCTTTGATTTCTAAGATTTACTAGTTATAATCTACTTATAATCTATGTATTTAACTCAAGGAGTGTGGAATTAACTTACCTTTCAATTGTTAGTTAAACTCCCTTCTCAAAAGCTCTGAAATCTCCCGAAAATGGAGAAAAAATGGACTCAAAATGTTTGAGCCCCAATTTTTAACCATACTGCCAAGAAGCGGTTTCGCACGAGCGGAGATTCCTCGCGGGTGCAAGTTCCACTGCCTGGTATTGCCCCTTCCTTTTTTCCGCTTCTGCGCTCAAAATCTCTCATATGCAAGTGTCGCGCTTGCGAGCTTCTGTCACATCTGCGAATGTCGCACCTGCGACTGGCCAAGCGCAGGTGCGATTCTGATAGTAGCTAGGAGCTTCAGGTTTTGGCTTCCAACTTCCAACTTGGTCCGAGCCTCGTCCGATTGAAACTCGGGATCCCCAGGACCCCGTCCGAACATACCAACAGGTTTGAAATCATAAAACAGACGTGCTCGAACTCATGGAACTTGTAAAACAACATCAAATCTAAGAATCATACCCCAAACTAAATTGAATCAAACTTAAGAACTTCAAGTTCTTCAATTTACTTCCAATACGCCGAAACATACTTAAACTACCCGGAATGACTCAAAATTTTGCGTGCAAGTCCTAAATTATTATACGGAACTATTCCCAAACTCGGAATTCCAAACGGACTTCAATTTCTCCAAAACGTACTCCAAACCCAATATAAAGAACTTTAAACCTTCAAATAGTTGATTTCCACTATTAAGCGCCAAAATGCTCACGGGTTATTCAAAACCCAATTTGGACATACGCCCAAGTCCGAAATCATTATACGAACCTATTAGAACCGTCAAATCCCGATTTTGGGGTCGTTTTCTCAAAATGTTGACCGACGTCAAACTTGTCCATTTAAAACTAACTTAAGGAACCAAGTGTTCCGATTTCAACCCAAACGCTTTCAAATCCTGAACCAACAATCCCTGCAAGTCATAAGTTAGTAACAGCATGCTCGGGGAGTTTTATTTTAGGGAACAGGGTTCTAAAAGTTAAAATGACCGGTTAGGTCATTACATTCTCTATCTCCTAAACAAACATTTGTCCTCGAACGGGTTTAGAATAATACATGGAGTGCTAAATAAGTGTGGATATTTGTTCCGCATGTTCTCCTCGGCCTCCCAAGTCCCTTCCTCGATTGGTTGGCCCCTCCACTGGACCTTTACTGCAGAAATCTTCTTGGACCTCAGCTGGCAAACTTGTTTATCAACAATGGCAAATGGCTCTTCTTCATAACCCAAACTCTTATCCAGCTAAATTGTGTTGAAGTCCAACACATGTGATAGGTCAGCATGATACTTCCGGAGCATAGATACATGAAAAACCGGATGAACTCCCGATAGACTGGGAGGCAATGCAAGCTCATAAGCAACCGATCCCAACTCGTCTCAACACCTCAAATGGGCCTATAAAATTTGGGCCCAATTTCCCCTTCTTCCCAAATCTCATGATTCCCTTCATCGGCGAAACCTTCAAGAGAACTTTTTCACCTACCATAAATGATAAATCACACGCTTTCTGATCCGCATAACTTTTCTGCCTGGACTGTGTTGTACGAAGTCGCTCCTGAATCAACTTTACCTTTTCCAAGGCATCCTTTACCAAATCAGTACCATATAACTTAGCCTCACCGGGCTCAAACCATCTGATAGATGAACGACATTGACGGCCATATAAAGCCTCAAATGGAGCCATCTCGATGCTGGATTGGTAACTGTTATTATAAGCAAACTCGGCCAAAGGCAGGAAACGATCCCACTGACCTCGAAAGTCAATCACACATGCCCTGAGCATATCTTCCAAAATCTTAACTCGCTCTGACTGCCCATCGGTCTACGGATGAAAGGCTGTGTTGAGCTCTACACGGGTCCCTAACTCACTCTACGCTGCTCTCCAGAAATGTGAAGTAAACTGAAGGCCTCTATCTGATATTATAGAAATTGGCACACCGTGCAACCGAACTATCTCCTGAATATATATCTGGGCCAACCTCTCTGAAGTATACGTAGTCACAACAGGAATAAAATGTGCCGACTTGGTCAACCTGTCAACAATGACCCAAACTGCATCAAACTTCCGCAAGGTCCGCGGCAACCCAACTACAAAGTCTATAGTGATGTGTTTCCATTTCCACTCTGGTATAATCATCTGCTGAAGTAGGCCACCTGGCCCTTGGTGCTCATATTTAACTTGCTAACAATTTAGACACCTAGGCACATACTCAACTATGTCATTTTTCATTCGTCGCCACCAATAATGCTACCTCAAGTCACGATACATCTTCGTAACACCTAGATGAATAGAATACCGAGAAGTGTGTGCTTCCTCCAGGATCGTTTTCCTCAGTTCATCCATATTAGGAACACACAGACGATTCTGGAGTCGTAGAAAACCATCTGCACCAATAGTGACTTCCTTGGCACCACCTCGTAGTACCATTTCTCGAAGAACCATTATGTGTGAATCATCATACTGGCGAGCCTTGATCTGCTCAAATAGCGAAGACTGAGCTACGACACATGTAAGAACTCGGCTGGGCTCTGAAATATTTAGCCGCACAAGTTTGTTAGCCAATGACTGAATATCTGAGGCTAATGGCCTTTCCTCTGCTGAAATGAAAGCCAAACTACCCATACTCTGCGCCTTTCTGCTCAAGGCATCTGCAACCACATTTGCTTTGCCCGGATGATACAGGATAGTAATATCATAATCTTTTAGTAACTCCAGCCATATGCACTGCCTCAAATTTAGGTCCCTCTGCTTGAACAAATGCTGCAAACTGCGATGATCAGTATAAACTTCACAGGATACCCCATAAAGCTAGTGCCTCCAAATCTTAAGGGCGTGAACAATTGCAGCTAACTCCAAATCATGTACCGGATAATTCTGCTCGTGGGGCTTCAACTGACGTGAAGTATATGCAATAACTTGCCCTTCCTGCATTAATACACAACCCAAACCAACGCGTTAAGAGTCGCAATACACTGTATACATTCCTGAACCGGAAGGTAACACTAACACTGGTGTTGTAGTCAATGCTGTCTTGAGCTTCTGAAAGCTCACCTCACAATCATCAGACCATCGGAATGGAGCACCCTTCTGGGTTAATTTGGTCAAAGGTGCTGCAATAAATGAAAAACCCTCCACGAACTGATGATAATAACCTGCTAAACCCAGGAAACTCCTGATCTCAGTCGCCGAAGTGGGACAATGCCAATTATGAACTGCCTCAATCTTTTTGGGATTAACTTTAATACCTTCACCCGATACAATATGTCCCAAAAATACTACAGACTCTAGACAAAACTCACATTTAGAGAACTTGGCATATATCTTTTGTTCCCACAATGTCTGAAGAACTACTCTCATATGCTACTCATGTTCCTCCTTGCTGCGCGAGTAGATCAAATATGGAATAGCCAAAGTAACAGTTTTGGCATGACAATCTAGAACAACATGATATGAGATAACCAGTCTATACCCAGAATAATTTCAAAATTGATCATCTCGATCAATAAGGGATCTGCTCTAGTTTTATAACCACAGAATATAATAATACAAGACCGGTAGATCCGGTTCACAATAACAGAATCGTCTACAGCAGTGGGCACATAAGCAGGAGTACTCAAGGACTCACAAGAAACACCCAGGAATGGAGAAAATAAAGATGACACATATAAATATGTGGATCCTGGATCAAATAATACTGAGGCGTCTTTGCCGCAAACAGAAATAATACCTGTAATCACAGCATCTGAGGCCTCTACATCTGGTCTAGCTGGAAAATTATAGAACCGAGCTGGAGCGCCAACTGGCTGGCCTCCGCTTGGCTGACCTCCACCTCTAGGACGACTCCTACCCACCTGTCCTCCACATCTTGGTGGTCGGACTACTAGTGGATCAACTGGTCCGGTAAGCATAGGCTGCTGACCCTGCTGTACTGGTCTACCCCGAAGCCTGGGGAAAAACCTCCGCATGTGACTGGGATCCCTGCACTCGTAACAACTCTTTGGTGCGATGGGCTGCTGACTAAGTGTCTGGCCCTGGGGAACTGATTACCCATTGGGAGGACTCTGAATAGATGGTGGGTGGTAGGAACTTTCTGGTATAGCATTGAGATAAGGTCGCACTGGAGCACCTCGAGGAGGTGGTGGTGCTAGAAATAGGGGTCTGCTAGATTGCCCCCTCACGAACTGACCTTTGCCCCCAGACGGAGCACACCTGAACTCTCCAGAATACCTGAACCGCTTATCCCTCATAATCTGCTCTCGGCTCCACTGACGCACACCCTCAATACTCCGGGCTATCTCCACAACTCGCTCATAAGAAGTACTCATCTCAACCTCTCGAGCCATAGTGGCCTGAATACCAGTATGTAAACTTGCTACAAACCTCCGCACTCTCTCCGCCTCAGTAGGGAGTATTATAAGTGCATGGCGAGATAATTCAGAAAACCTCGCTTCATAATCAGTCACTGACATTTGACCCCGCTGGAGTTGCTCAAACTGAAACCGCAACGCTTCCCTCTAGGAGGGTGGAATATACCTGTCCAGGAAGATACATGTGAACATGTCCCAAGTCATGGGAGGAGAATCTGCTGATCTGCCAAGAGCATAAGACTACCACCATCTACGGGCTCTGCCCTCTAGCTGAAAAGTAGCAAAATCTCCCCCATGAGACTCCAATATCCTCATGTTGTACAATCTATCCTTGCACCGATCAATGAAGTCATGTGGATCCTCATGTCACTCACCCCCAAAGAAAAGAGGATGTATTCTACTCCATCTGTCAATTAGTTTCTAAGGATCAGCGGCTACAACTGGCCTGGGCTCAAGTGTAGCTGCTACTACTGGCTGGGCTCCACCCACGGGTAGTGCACCCTGGGTCTGATATACAGCAGATGCCTGTCCATGAGTCTGCGCGGTAAGGGTCTGTGCTCCCCCGCCCGCCTGAGATATGGCTGGGTCTACCGAAAATAAACTGGCCTGAGTCATATTATCCATGAACCGCAGCATACGACCCATGACATCCTGAAATTCCGGTGCAGATGTGAAATCCATCTGAGCTGTCTCTACCACAGGTACCTCACCCTGCTCCTCAATAATGGGATTCTCTACTGGAACCACTGGCGGCATAACTGGAACAGTCCTGGGATGTCCTCGCCCTCTACCATGGGTTGGGGCCCTCCCTCGGCCTCTAGCAACTATGGGAGTAGCTCTTCCCTGGTCTGAACTTCATTCGAGCGCGTTCTCACCATCTGTGAGAAAATAAGAGAAGGATATTTAGTACTACATTAATTGCATGAGGGAATATGAAGAAAGGTAATTTCCTAACACCCTATAGACTCTCGAAGATAAGTACAGACGTCTCTGTATCGATCCGCAAGACTCTATTAGGCCTGCTCATAACTTGTTAGACCTACGTGAATCTAGTGTTCTGATACCATGTTGTCACGACCCAATTTCACCTATAAGTCGGGATGGCGCCCATCACTACAGCTAGGCAAGCCAACTAATAAATTAAGCATACATTGATAAAATTTAAAACCAAGAAAATATAATAAAACCCAAACTCTACCAATGTGTGTGCCAAGACCCAGTGTCACAAGTGTATGAGTATCTAGTAGACTATACAAAACCTCAAATGTTGTTCGAAATAAAAATAGAGAGAATTAAAATACAAAGAGAGACACTCGTAGCTGCAGAATGGATCAGAGAAACAGCTCACCACTATGTCCCTGGATAACGGGAGTGTAAGACGATAGGTCCCCCACTAGTACTTGCCTTAGTTCCTGCACAACAAGTGCAGCAAGTGTAGTATGAGTACGTAAACAACCTGTACCCAGTAAGTATCAAGCGTAATCTCGAAGTGGTAGAGATGAGAGACTTTGACACTCACTAAGGGGCAATAATAATAATTGAAATACAACTAGGATATTTAAATCGGCATGATTTACAGAATTTATAATAATTTATTTAATCAACGAAAATAATCAAAATTCTTTAAATGCAACAATTCTCAATATATTAATTAAATTCCTTCAATTCCAATAATTTCCAATTTATCAATTAAATATTATTTTCAAGAATAACAATTAATTATTTAACAAGCAAGAATAATAATTCATTAAATTCCAAGGATTTTCCAATTTATCAATTAAATATTATTTTCAAGAATAACAATTAATTATTTAACAAGCAAGAATAATAATTCATTAAATTCCAAGGATTTTCCAATTTATCAATTAAATATTATTTTCAAGAATAACAATTAATTATTTAACAAGCAAGAATAATAATTCATTAAATTCCAAGGATTTTCCAATTTATCAATTAAATATTATTTTCAAGAATAACAATTAATTATTTAACAAGCAAGAATAATAATTCATTAAATTCCAAGGATTTTCCAATTTATCAATTAAATATTATTTTCAAGAATAACAATTAATTATTTAACAAGCAAGAATAATAATTCATTAAATTCCAAGGATTTTCCAATTTATCAATTAAATATTATTTTCAAGAATAACAATTAATTATTTAACAAGCAAGAATAATAATTCATTAAATTCCAAGGATTTTCCAATTTATCAATTAAATATTATTTTCAAGAATAACAATTAATTATTTAACAAGCAAGAATAATAATTCATTAAATTCCAAGGATTTTCCAATTTATCAATTAGCTTCGCAAGCTGAAATAAATTATTAAAGTATCGTGTAATTATTATTATTATTAAGAACGATTTCTGCCAAGGACGTACGACCCGATCCAGAGTGTCATTTACACTGCCGAGGGACGTGCGGCGCGATCCATAGATGCATATATCTACTAATATTAATTAATCAAGGAATATAATTTACACAAGTAATTCATGCTTTGAGTCCTAAACTACCCGGACTTTAGCATTTAGAGTAGCTACGCATGTACTCTCGTCACCTCGTGCGTATGTAGCCCCCACAATTAGCAACAATTATTGAATTTAATCCCTATGGGGTAATTTTCCCCTCACAAGATTAGACAAGAGACTTACCTCGTCTCAAAGTCCACTTTCCGATTATCGCGTCGCGTAAAATTCTCGATTCAATGCCGAGAAATACAAAAATGTCCAAAAGTTATATAAAATAATTAATATATGTTCAATAATTCAAAATTCAACTATTAAATAAATTACTCTATCCAAAATGATAAAATTCCTAAAATTCACCCCGAGCCCACATTCCCGGATTCAGGAAATTTTCATATGAAAACGTTACCCATAATCTCAAGAACTCAAATATATAATTTCTACCCAATTCGATAACTATTTTCGTGGTTAAAATCTCAGTTTTTATAAAAATCTAGGTTTTTCACCTAAACCTTTGATTTCGAAGATTTACTAGTTATAATCTACTTATAACCTATGTATTTAACTCAAGGAGTGTGGAATTAACTTACCTTTCAATTGCTAGTTGAACTCCCTTCTCAAAAGCTCTGAAATCTCCCGAAAATGGAGGAAACATAGGCTCAAAATGTCTGTGCCCCAATTTTTAACCATTCTGCCAAGTAGTGGTTTCGCACCTGCAGAAGGGGTACCGCACCTGCGAAAATTCCTCGCAGGTGCAAGTTCCACTCGCCTGGGCCACGGTCGCATTTGCGCAATAATCCTCGCACCTGCGCGTTCGCAGGTGCGCAAATCGTCCGCATCTGCGGTGGATTGCCCCTTCCCCTTTTCCGCTTATGTGCTCAAAATCTCGCATATGCGAGTGCCGCGCCTGCGAGCTTCTGTCGCATATGCGAATGTCTTACCTGCGACTGGCCAAGCGCAGGTGCGATTCTGATAGTAGCTGGGAGCTTCAGGTTTTGGCTCCCAACTTCCAACTTGGTCCGAGCCTCGTTTGATTGACACTCGGGGTCCCCGGGACCCCGCCCGAACATACCAACAGGTTTGAAATCATAAACGGACTTGATCAAACTCACGGAACATGTAAAACAACATCAAATCTAAGAATCATACCCCAAATCAAATCGAATCATACTTAAGAACTTCAAGTTCTTCAATTTACTTCCAATACGCCGAAACGTACTTAAACTACCCGGAAAGACACGAAATTTTTCGTGCAAGTCTTAAATCATTATATGGAACTATTCCCAAACTCAGAATTCCAAACGGACTTCAATTTCACAAAAACCTACTCCAAACCCAATTTAAAGAACTTTAAACCTTCAAATAGTTGATTTTCACTATTAAGCGCCAATACGCTCCCGGGTTATCCAAAACCTGATTCGAACATACGCCCAAGTCTGAAATCATCATACGAACCTATTGGAACCGTCAAATCCTGATTCCGGGATTGTGTTCTCAAAATGTTGATCGAAGTCAAACTTGTCCATTTAAAACTAACTTAAAGAACCAAGTGTTCCGATTTCAGCCCAAACGCTTCCAAATCCCGAACCAACTATGCCCGCAAGTCATAAATTAGTAAAAGCATGTTTGAGAAGTTTTATTTTAGGGAACGGGGTTCTAAAAGTGAATATGACCGGTTGGGTCATTACATAGAGTTGTCATTTAGTCTTCTGTTTGCTCGTGGAAGAGACTCTAACTATCTTCAAGAAATGTTTTCTCTACGCGCCTCTAAGCCAAGAAATTTTAATTTTTATTTTCTAATATTGTTGTAATCCTTGTTCTAACATAACCTTATAGAAACACACATAAATAAATTCACGCAACTATTTGTCAAAATATCCCTCTCGAAAAATACTCTCTAGATGAAACTTTTGTAATGCTTCTTGCTCTCTATGAGTTGATGTGCTGAAAGACTAGTTTCCTATTGTAACGACCCGGTAGGTCGTTTTGAGAATTAGTGCCCCTATCCCCTAATATCTGCTTTCCCCATATTTGTTTCTACTTTTGGGACTTGCCAGAGTGATTGGTTATGGAATTCAGAGAGTTTTGGGACACTTATTCCCTAGTTGTGAGTTAAGCCTTGGAGTTTGGACCGTAGTCAAAACTGTGTGAAGACGGATCTGGAATGGAATTCTGTCGACTCCTTAGCTCCGTTGAGTGATTTTGGGGTTAAGATCGCGTCCAAAATGTGTTTTGGAGGTCTGTAGTAGATTTAGGCTTGAATTGGCGAAAATTAGGTTTTCGGCGATTTCGGCCAATAGTGGAAATTTTGATATCGAGCTTGGAATGGAATTCCAAAAGAGGTTGTAGGTTCGTAATCTCATTTGTGACCTCGTGTAAAATTTGAGTCCATTCGGACTAGATTTGATGTGGTTCGGCATCGTTTATAGAATTTAGAAACTTTTAAATTCTTAGGCTTGAATCCGTGCTTAATTCAGGATTTTGGTATTGTTCGATGTAGTTTGAAGGCTCGACTAAGTTAGTTTGGTGTTTTAGGATTTGTTGGTATGTTTGGTTGAGGTCCTGGGGGCCTCGGGTGTGTTTCGGATGCTTAACGGGAAGCAATTTGGACTTAAAAAAATCTGGTGCATTGCTGTTTCTCGTGTTTTGCAGATGCGGAGGGTAGTCTGCAAGTGCAGACTCGCAGGTGTGCTTGGGCGTTCGCAGATGCGAAAATGGACAGGGCATGCTGGGCTCGCCCCATGAGCACAGATGCAAAAATCGCTGGGCAGAAAAGGGGATTTCGAGGGTTGGAAATTGCATAACACAAAATTTGATTTGGAGCTCGGTGGGAGACGATTTCTCGAGGGATTTTAAAGGAGAACTATTGGGTAACAAATTCTAACTCTATTTTGATCATAATATAATAATCTATTGTTGTTTTCCTAGTCTAACTAAGGAATTTGAGTGTAAAAGTTTGGAAATGGGGGAAAAGGTTCCCCAATTGAAAATATGAGATTTGAATGAGAATTTGACGTCGGATTTAGATGATTTTTATTCGAGTGAACTCATGAGTGAATGGGTGTTCATAATTTGTAATTTTTACCCAAATCGGAGATGTGGACCCGGGGAGACAATTTGGGCGTTTTTCCTAATTTCGCGCTTTAGCTTCGAATTAATTAGTTAAATTAGTTACTTGTAGTTATATTTACATTATGCAATTAATTTGAATAGATTCAGGCCATTTGGAGTCGTATAATCGTAGAAAGAACGTGATATCGAGTTGATTTGAATGGTTCGAGGTAAGTCGCTTGCCTAACCTTATGTTGGGGACTTTTCCCTTAGGATATCTTGATATTATTTGGTGTGTGGGCATCGTGTACGTGAGGTGACGAGTAAGTATACGGGTTGTTATTGCAAAAATCTTGTTTATCCTTTTTAAATCATAAATTGCTTCTCTTATTAAATTGTACTAATATATTTAAGTGTTTTGTTTAGACTAGAAAAGCATGCTTACATGTTTTAACTGCCTATTTGACATTCAGTGCGCCATGCTTAGTTAAATCCCTATTTTCCTTATTTGTGTTCAGTATAAACTGTATAACTCAATGTCATACTTGCCATTTCATCTTGCGTGGCATATTTAAATTGGGACTACGGACGTATTCCGGGAGATCCCCTTGTCTTGCATATTTATTTTGGGACTACGGACGTATTCCGGAAGATCCCCCAGCATTGCATATTTACTTTGGGACTACGGACGTATCCAGAGAGATTCCCCAGCACTGCATATTTACTTTGGGACTACGGACGTATTCCGGGAGATCCCCCTGTACTGCATATTTATTCGAAACTACGGGACGGTATCCCGGGAGATTTCCCACTGTGTTTACCTTGTTTTGACCCGAGGGCTCCCTTAACTGTTAACTTTTCGAGAATCTCTTTAACTGTGTTACCATAAATTTTACTTATATCTTTTACTGTTTAATTTATTATATTTACTCCGGTAGGGCCTTGACCTGACCTCGTCACTACTCGACCGAGGTTAGGCTTGGCACTTTCTGGGTACCATTGTGGTGTACTCATGCCCTTCCCTGCACATGTTTTCGTGTGTAGATCCAGGTGCGAGCAATCAGCAGCGGGGTTACTACATGCTGCTGATTTTAGGAGACTTCAAGGTACTACTGCTTGCGTCCGCAGATCTTCGGAGTCCCCTTCTACTCTCTCGCCTAAGGACTTTCTTTATTATCTTCAGACTTTTGTATAGAGCTACATAGATTATAGCTGCTTGTGACTTAGTGACTTTTTGGGTCTTGGGAAATTATTTTGTATATGCCGAGTGGTACTACTCTTGGATATTTATAATATGCTGTTTATCTTTAAAATGTTGTGTTTTCTTTATATTTTTCGCAATATGAGGCTTACTTTGTCTTAAAGACTAGGTTCCATCACGACACCTTACGGAGGGTAAATTTGGGTTGTGACAAGTTGGTATCAGATCACTAGGTTCGTAGGAGTCGCGAGTCACAAGCCGGTTTATTAGAGTCTCGCGAATTGGTGCGGAGACATCCGTACTTATCTTCGGGAGGCTATGTAACTGTTAAGAGCAATTATATTTCTTTGATTTCTTTGTCGTGCGAGTTATTGATACCAAAATATTCTAAGCTTCTATTCTATTCTTTCTCACAAATGGTAAGGACCCGTACTAGGAGGACCGACGATCAGGCACCCGAGCCCCCTGAGAGAGCTGCCAGAGGCCAGAGTCGGGGTAGAGGGCGACCACGTGGTGCAGCCCGAGCACCTGCGAGAGCTGCGTCTGAGGAGCCCCCAACAGCTCCAGCTGGAGGGCCAGCGCCGGAGATCCCTATTGCTACTCCAGCCCTCCAGGAGACTTTAGCTCAGTTCTTGAGCTTGTTCAGCACTCTGGCTCAGGCCGGACTATTTTCGATAGCTCCCACTACATCTCAGGCCGTGGGAGGGGCATAGGCTCCCGCAGCCCGCACTCCTGAGCAGAGGGTCCAGGTTGATCAGGCCCCAGAGTATATTCCTTTTCCCCCAGTGGCTCCGGTTCAACATGAGATCAGGGTACCTGCTTCTGAGGCAGAGCAGCTCAGACTTGAGAGGTACAAGAAGTACCACCCACCTACTTTTAGCGGACTAGCTTCAGATGATGCTCTGGGTTTTCTTGAGGAGTGTCATCGTATTCTCCGCAGTATGGGCATTGTGGAGACGAGTGGGGTTTCTTTCACTGCTTTCCAGCTGAGGGGAGCAACATATCAGTGGTGGCGTGCCTATGAGCTGAGTAGTCCGGACGAGGCAGCCTCACTCACTTGGACTCAGTTTTCAGAGATGTTCTTGCGTGAGTATGTTCCTCAGAGCCTCAGGGATGCTTGGCATGCAGAGGTTGAGCAGTTGCGTCAGGGTGCTATTACTGTGTCAGAGTATGCAGCCCGTTTTAGTGAGTTAGCTCGCCATGCACTGGCTCTGGTTGCTACAGTCAGAGAGAGGGTTCGTCACTTCATTAAGGGACTCCACCCTAGTATTCGGACCAGTATGGCCAGGGAGCTGGAGATGGATATCACTTATCAGCATGCAGTGAGCATTGCCAGGAGAGTGGAGGGCATGTTCGCCCGGGACAGAGAGAAGAGAGAGGCCAAGAGGTTTCGAGAGACCGGTCATTACTCAGAAGCTCATGCACCAGGAGCACGCTATGGTAGGGGTTTTGTGAGTCACCCTGTTCATTCAGCTCTTCCAGCAGCCAGTGGTATCCTAGCTCCTCCTAGACCTTAGGAGCCCTATTATGCACCGCCAGTATCCAGTATGCCTCCTGCTCGAGATGTTATCACCGGCCAGTCCAGCAGGCCAGGTCCGAGTCAGTCTCAGCCGCCGCGTCCTCCGAGAGGTTGTTTTAAGTGTGGTGACACTCGTCACCTAGTTAGAGATTTCCCCAGAGCCAAGAGGGGTGTACCTCCACAGACTTATCAGCCTCCATGTGCTCCATCGGGTCCTCCGGCTATTCTTCCAGCACCAACTGTCACCCCACCTCCTCATCCAGCTCGAGGTGGAGGTCGGGGAGGTCAAGGTCGCCCTAGAGAGGGAGGCCAGGCTAGGTACTATGCCCTTCCAGCCCATTCAGAGGCTGTTGCTTCAGATTCAGTCATCACAGTATCGTCTCCGTTTGTCATAAGGATGCATCGGTATTATTTGACCCAAGATCTACGTACTCATATGTGTCTTCTTATTTTGCTCCACATTTGGGGATATCTAGAGATTCTTTAAGTTCCCCTATTTATGTATCTACTCCCGTGGGGGATTCTCTCGTTGTGGACCATGTATATCGGTTGTGTTTGATTACTCTTAGTGGTTTTGAGACTAAAGCTGATTTGTTATTACTCAGTATGGAAGATCTTGATGTTATCTTGGGCATGGAATGGTTGTCGCCCCATTATGCTATTCTTGATTGTCACGCTACGATAGTGACGCTGGCTATGCCAGGCTTGCCGATATTAGAGTGGAGAGGTACCTTAGAGTATACTCCCCGCAGGGTCGTTTCATTCCTTAAGGCTCAGCGAATGGTTGAGAAGAGGTGCGATGCGTATTTGGCCTATGTGAGGGATGTTAGTATTAATACCCCTACAGTTGAGTCAGTTCCAGTAGTGAGGGACTTTCCAGATGTGTTTCCAACTGATCTTCTGGGCATGCCGCCCGACAGAGATATTGATTTTGGCATTGATTTGTTGCCGGGCACTCATCCCATATTTATTCCTCCATATCGTATGGCTCCTCCTGAATTAAAGGAGTTGAAGGAGAAGTTATAGGAGTTACAAGATAAGGGCTTCATTCGGCTCAGTGTGTCACCTTGGGGTGCTCCTGTCTTATTTGTGAAGAAGAAGGATGGTTCTATGCGTATGTGTATTGATTATCGGTAGTTGAACAAGGTCACAGTGAAGAACAAGTATCCATTGCCTCATATTGATGACTTACTTGACCAGTTACAGGGTGCCAGAGTGTTTTCCAAGATTGACTTGCGTTCTGGATATCATTAGTTGAAGAATCGGGAGCCGAATATCCCGAAGACTACTTTCAGGACCAAATATGGTCACTATGAGTTTCTTGTCATGTCATTTGGGCTAACCAATGCCCCAACAGCTTTTATGAATTTGATGCATAGTGTATTCCGGCCTTATTGATTCCTTCATCATTGTGTTTATTGACGACATCCTGGTATATTCCCGGTCTCGGGAAGATCATGAGCAGCACCTGAGGACCGTGCTTCAGACTTTGAGGGAGAAAATTGTATGCAAAATTTTCTAAGTCTGAATTCTGGCTTGATTCAGTGGCATTATTGGGCTACATAGTGTCTTGTGATGGGATCAAGGTAGATCCAAAGAAGGTGGAGGCAGTGCAGAGTTGGCCTAGACTGTCTTCAGCTACGGAGATCCATAGTTTCCTTGGTTTGGCGGGGTATTATCGTCGCTTTGTGGGGGGATTTTCATCCATTGTAGCACCTATGACCAGGCTGACCCAAAAGGGTGCTCCGTTCAGGTGGACCGAGGAGTGTGAGGAGAGATTTCAAAATCTAAAGAGAGCTTTGACTACAGCCCCAATATTAGTATTGCCTACAGGTTTAGGGTTTGGACAGTAGTCGGAACTATATGAAAACGGATCCGAAATGGAATTTCGTCGACTCCTTTAACTCTGTTGAGTGATTTTGGGGTTAGGAGCGCGTCCGGAATGTGTTTTGGAGGTCTGTAGTAGATTTAGACTTGAATTGGCGAAAGTTAGTTTTTCGACGATTTCGGCTGATAGTGAAAATTTTGATATCGAGCTCGGAATGGAATTCCGAAAGTGGCTGTAGGTTCGTAGTATCATTTGTGACCTGTGTGTAATATTTGAGGTCATTCGGACTAGATTTGATGTGGTTCGGCGGCGTTTGTAAAATTTGGAAAATTTTAAATTCTTAGGCTTGAATCTGTGCTTAATTCAAGATTTTGGTGTTGTTCGATGTGGTTTGAAGGTCGACTAAGTTCGTATGGTATTTTAGGATTGGTTGGTATGTTTGGTTGAGGTCTCGGGGGCCTCGGGTGTGTTTCAGATGCTTAACAGGAAGAAATTTGGACTAAGAAAAATCTAGTGCATTGCTGGTTCTGGTGTTTCGTAGATGCGGAGGGGAGTCTGCAGGTGCGGACTCGCAGGTGTGCTTGGGCCTTCGCAGATGCGGAAGTGGATAGGGAATGCTGGGCTCGCAGGTTCGGCTCGTCGTCCGCAGAAGCAGAGCCGCAGATGCGGCCCAGGGGTTGCAGATGCGTACCCAACCTAATAAGTGTCTTCTGCACCTGCGTTGATTGTTTTGCAGGTGCGGGACCGCAGCGGATATCGCTGGGCAGAAAAGGGGATTTCGAGGGTTTGAAATTTCATAACACAAAATTTGATTTGGAGCTCGGTGGGAGACGATTTCTCGAGGGATTTTGAAGGAAAACTATTGGGTAACGAATCTCTATTTTGATCATAATATAATAATCTATTGTTGTTTTCCTAGTCTAATTAAGGAATTTGAGGGTAAAGGTTTGGAAATGGAGAAAAAGGTTCCCCAATTGAAAATCTGAGATTTGAATGGGAATTTGACGTCGGATTTAGATGATTTTTGTTTGAGTGAACTCTTGAGTGAATAGGTGTTCATAATTTGTAATTTTTACCCGATTCCGAGACATGGGCCCGGGGAGACCTTTTGGGCGTTTATCCTAATTTTGCGCTTTAGCTTCAAATTAATTAGTTGAATTAGTTAATTATAGTTATATTTACATTATGCAATTAATTTGAATAGATTCAGGCCATTTGAAGTCGGATACTCCAGGCAAGAACGTGATATCGAGTTGATTTGAGCGGTTCGAGGCAAGTGGCTTGCCTAACCTTGTATTGGGGATTTTTCCCTTAGGATATCTTGATATTATTTGGTGTGTGGGTGTCACGACCCGAAAATTTTCCACCGACGGGACCGTGATAACGTCTAACATTTCACTTGCTAGGCAAGCCAACATTAGAAAATCGTTAAACTAATTTCTTATTTCCATTCAGTAAATAACAATAATTAACTAAGATGAAATATAAGAGGTGCGAAATTTTATAAAACTGTATTAATTACTACCACCCGGATCGGGAGTCACAATTCACGAGCATTCTAAAATTTACTACAAGTAATAGTCTGGTAGAAATACAACTGTCTGAATGAAAGAAAACAGTAGGGCATGAAAGATAGACGGGGACTTCAAGGTCCGTGAACGCCGACAGATCTACCTTGAGTCTCCGGACAGCAGACCAATAACAAAATCTCGATCAACCTAAGACGATATCAAAGTCTGCACAGAAAGTGCAGAGTGCAACATCAGTACAACTGACCCCATGTACTGGTATGTGTCGAGCATAACCTCGACGAAGTAGTGATGAGGCTAAAGCAAAGCACCTACAAATCAACCTGTACAATTTAACAGTGTACATACAAATAACAGAAATGAAGAACTAAACAGGAATTGTCGAGAGAGGAATACAAGATAAAGAACTACAACAGAATGATCACCGGAGCAGTCAATATTCCATGAATCAACATGAATAGTGAATACAGTAAGGAAAAATGCACGGCATCACCCTTTGTGCATTAACACTCACAATATGGTACGACATCACCCTTCGTGCATTAACTCTCATATCATGGAACGGCATCACCCTCCGTGCATTAATACTAACAATATGGCACGGCATCACCCTTTGTGCATTAACACTCACAATATGGTACGACATCACCCTTCGTGCATTAACACTCTCCCTTACCATAATGCAATGCATAAATAACAACAGGGAGATAGAATAACAAGTACAAACCTTACTTCAACATTTGGTTCCATAATATCAATCTCAACTTTGAAATAAAAACTCAATTATCACCAGAAAATCCGCAAACATGATAAGAACGATAAATTGAACAACACTAGTATAACGCGTAGCAATTTGACATAGGAAAGAGACAATATAAGAAAAACAGAGAAACATGGAAAACAGGTAAATTGGCGGCGCATAAGTACTCGTCACCTCACATATACGTCGCTCACATCGATTTCACTTAGCAAGTAATCTAAAGTTCCTAATTCCCTCAAGTCAGGGTTAGACACAACACTTACCTTGCTCCGAAGGCCATTTAATTCTCAATCACAAATTTTCCTTTGGGATTCACCTCCACACCACTCGTATCTATTCAAACATGACTCAATAATATCAAGTACTGCTAAAGGAATCAATTATATTGCATAAATTAAATTTCCCAAATTTTCCTCCAAAGAGTCAAAAAATCGACCTCGGGCCTGCTTGGTCAAAACCCGAACCAAAATCCATTTACCCATTTATCCCCGAGCCCGAATATATAATTGGTTTTAGAATCCAACCTCAAATTGAGCTCTAAATCCCCAAATTTCAAAAATTTCTAGTTTCTACCATAACCTCTAATTCTACCATAAAAACTCTAGATTTTTGGTTGATAATTCAAGAAATGTAATGGGTAATTGAAAGAAAATGGTTTAGAATCACTTACCAACAATTTGGGGAAGAAATGGAATCACTTCCAAACTTTTAATTTTCATCAAAAATTCATAACTTAAGCTACGGACCTCTGAATTCGATTCCAAGCATACGCCCAGGTCCTATAATTCGATACGGACCCACCAGGACCGTCAAAATATGAATCCGGGCCTGTTTACCAAAAATGTTGACCGAAATCAACTAAAATCAACTTTTAAGGCAAACATTCTTATTTTAATTAGTATTCAACAAAAAAACTTTTCGGAAACCTGCTCGGACTACACACGCAAATCGAGGAGGGTAAGAATAAGATTTTTAAGGCTTAAGAGCGTAGATTCGAGTTCTAAAACATAAGATGACCTTTTGGGTCATCACAGTGGGTGCCGTGTACGTGAGGTGACGAGTACGTACACAGGCTGTTATTGCAAAAATCCTATTTATCCTTTTTAAATCATAAATTGCTTCTATTATTAAATTGTACTAATATGTTTAATTGTTTAGTTTAGACTAGAAAAGCATGCTTACATATTTTAACTGCCTATTTGATATTCTGTGCGCCATGCTTAGTTAAATCCCTATTTTCCTTATCTGTGTTCAGTATAAACTATATAACTCGATGTCATACCTGCCATTTCATCTTGCGTTGCATATTTAATTGGGACTACAGAAGTATTCTGGGAGATCCCCCTGTCTTGCATATTTATTTTGGGACTACAAACGTTTTTCGGGAGATCCCCCAGTACTGCATATTTACTTTGGGACTACGGACGTATCCAGGGAGATTCCCCAGCACTGCATATTTACTTTGGGACTACGGACGTATTCCGGGAGATCCCCCTGTACTGCATATTTATTCGAAACTACGGGACGGTATCCCGGGAGATTTCCCACTGTGTTTACCTTGTTTTGACCCGAGGGTTCCCTTAACTGTTAACTTTTCGAGAATCTATTTAACTGTGTTACCATAAATTTTACTTATATCTTTTACTGTTTAATTTATTATATTTACTCCGGTAGGGCCTTGACCTGACCTCGTCACTACTCGACCGAGGTTAGGCTTGGCACTTTCTGGGTACCATTGTGGTGTACTCATACCCTTCCCTGCACATGTTTTCGTATGCAGATCCAGGTGCGAGCAATCAGCAACGGGGTTAGTACATGCTGCTGAGTTTAGGAGACTTCAAGGTACTACTGCTTGCGTCCGCAGATCTTCGGAGTCCCCTTCTACTCTCTCGCCTAGAGACTTTCTTTATTATCTTTAGATTTTTGTATAGATCTACATAGATTATATCAGCTTGTGACTTAGTGATATTCTGGGTCTTGGAAAATTATTTTGTATATGCCGAGTGTTACTACTCTTGGCTATTTATAATATGTTGTTTATCTTTAAAATGTTGTGTTTTCTTTATATTTTTTGCAATATTAGACTTACCTAGTCGTAAAGACTATGTGCCATAACGATACCTTATGGATGTTAATTTGGATCGTGACACCTATTCATAGCAAATGATCAATGACCTAAAGGAAAATAGGAAATATTACTCCTCAACTCGTCCATACTTGGAGGCGAAGAGTGGATATTTGCCAAGTAAATTCTCATATAAACACATGTCTATGGCCAACTAAGAACGGAGCGGACTTTACATTTAAAAAATAACTCTTTTCTGTAAAACTAATTAGATCATAATATTAAATGCACATACGATATGATTATATTTATAAGTGCTAGAGTCCCACAGTGAGGGATGTGTTGTTTGTCTCCTTATATAATTTTAGATAATCCTTAATTCATGAACTAATTTTTGGGATTAAGATAGGACCAAAGTCTATTCTCTTAATATAGTAGCTGACATACACTCATCGCAAATATTTTTTTTCTATTTAACTAAGAACGGAGCGGACTTTATGCATGTTATTGTTTTTCCTTTACTCTTAGGTCTAGGGTTTTTCTATTTTTTCCGAAAATCATTTAAAGTTAGGATTGCTTCAGACTCGATAATATGAAGTTTGGACTACAATTTGGGTACTTCAAACACGATTGTACTACGTCAGGCGAACTGTAATCATAATTGTTTGAAGTTTGTACTGTGATAGAAGAACTTGTAGACCCAGTCCTTCAAAGTTTGCAGTTCGATTTTGTTTCCTCCAGAAATCACATGGAGTTAGGACTGATAGTTTGTACTGCATTAGTCAAACTTCAATCATAATTGTCTGAGTCTACACTGCGACAGAATAACTTCATACTGAATCGTCTGAAGTTTGCACTTTTATTATTTGAATTTTACACTATCCGATAATTATAACTTCAAATACGATTGTCTAAAGTGTGTTTTAAGTGGGTAAAACTTGTAAAATTTTGTATACTGTAGGTATGACTTCTAAGGTACTCCTAAAATCGGGTATATCTACACTTTCTCCATATTCTATTGTCCACGCTCCAAGTAAAAAGCTTGGACAACGAAGGAGGGGGTTGTTTGAGCCCCACATTGGGGGAGGCCAGATCTGTTTGTCTTATTATATAAGGTATGAGTAATCCTCACGTTTCACCTCATGCAAGACCAGAGTTTAATTAATCACAACGTCCTTCTCTTAACAATGACCGAGAACAATATCAATAACTACTAGGACTTGCAATCTCTATAACTCAGACTTTTAAAATTTCAAATATTGAATTTTCCCTAATTATGACCAATAGTTATCAACAGAAAAGTTTGGCGTAAATACAGAACCAAATTAAATTTGTGTGCTCAAAGATGCCCATGCTGCTACTAAATTAGTGGTTTGCACACCTTATTATGTATCAATTATTTCTAAGTTCTAACTACTTTGCAAATGCCCAGACAAAGCAAATAACACACCCTATGAATTTAACAAAAGTTAGGCAAAATACCTTGATTTTGGAATTACTCAAGCAACTCGGAATAGTTTGCTTTTCAAATTAGTTATATAATAAAAAGAATTCAAATTTTAGTTAATTTCGTTAGGCAAATAATAACCTAATTTTCGCCAGCATTCTCCAAGCAATTCTTAAGCTTGCCCCAACTTGCAGCTTTACTTATGCTTTCCAAGCTATAACATATTATTTGTTTTAGAAATTTCTGGAAAACCGATTTTAGCATCAACTAAAAAATTAATAAACAATTAAGCATTGTGAGCACCTAATTTTTTACCATACTTGAATTGTTTCCCACTTATCTTATCAATACCTCACTTTCCACTCCATTATTCCCGTTTTTATTTTCTCCACGCGTGTTCCCACTCCACTTTTTCACTCATTCCCCCCATTCATGTTCCCCACTCCTTGTCCCCCACTCACAACCCCCATATCCCCATTTTCCTTCACAGACACACTAGACTGCACTCTCCCTTTTGACTCATCTTCCTCACCCCATAAATAACAAAAAATATGCCAACTAAAGATAGATCTCAAACCACCCCCAAAAAGGTCACCAAATATTGGGTCAAAAGCAGCTGTAAAATAGCTCGGAAAACACTCTAAACCTAGATGAAACCACCCCCAAAATACTCCAAAATATAGCTCCAAAACACCTTAAAATCAGTCCCCAAAATAGAACCCCAAAACAGCTGCGAAAATGGTCCAAAACGCTGCCAGTTCCAGCTTGTAAACCAGCCCCTCTTACCCATAAAATCAGCTCCAAATAACCACCAAACTTCACCAGCCTTTAACCTCATAAAATCTGGTCACTTCCAGCAACAAAGCCCCAAAAACGAGCCGGAAATCCACCCCCAAACCAGCCCTCTTCGCAGTCCAAAAATTGACTCTGAAACAGCCCCAGAACAGCCCAGAAATGCCTCAAAACAGCCCCTTAAACTCCATCGAAACTCAGCCTCCAAAGCTCAGCAAAATCCAGCCAAAAAGGAGCAGCAATACCAGCTGTGAAATAACTCGAAAATAGCTTCAAAACCAGTCCAAAGTCAGTTCTGAAATCATCATTAAAGTGAGGTGATGTTCGAGTTTACCGGTTCGAGGTTCCGGCGATGTCGCCTTTAGAATTATCCGGCCGTTGTTCATGTATTCTGTCAAAGATTCCGACTTTGTGCTTGCTTCATTAATACAAAGGTTCATTTTTATCTTATCTCGATATTTTCAGTTTTACTTCGCGATTGAAAGACATGGTTTGAATTTGTTTAAATATTCTGAGTTTGTCGCTTCTGTCCAATATGGATATTTGATTGTTGATGAAGAACCGTTAGTCAAGCAAAGATAAAAATTACTAAGTTATATGAAAAGGTCCAGAGGATTAAAAGGTCAATGTTTTGGTTGTTTTTCTTTTTTTTGATGAAGAATGCATGTTTGGTTGTTTTTCTTTAATTGTCATTTTGTTTTATTTCATATTAAATGGTTTATGTGGATTCCTTGATTGCTATAATTCGTTCTTCTGGTTAAATCCGCAGTTGTTATTAATCATTTTTGTTGTTCTCCTTCGTTAGAGTTAAAAGAAATAATGGGAGAAGAAGATCACAATTTGTTAAAGCAAAATGGACTGTATTCATATGTAAAGTGTGGTTTGGGTTTGGGTGGATTTTGTGCCCGAAGAGTTCTATTAGCCCTCGTTTCCATAATTTATTCACTTCATTTCTTCTATAATATTATCCATATCTCATGACCTTACAATAAATCGTAAAGTAGCTTAGGTGACTCAAATCACTAGTATGCTTTAGGAACGCTAATTAATCGAATCATCGCGATTATTTATACATTCACGTGACATAATTATGAATTTCAAAATTAAAACCGAAGTATGTGTTCGCGCAACTTTGGCCAAAATAATCTTAATATAATAAAATGCTATTAATTGTGTACACGTACGTGTGGCATGATTTTGGCACAATAAAAAAAACGAATTCACACGTGATTCGTTTCAAAGATAATTCAATATTTTAATAATTAAAATAGGATAGATAAAATATGAAAACCAATAAATTACAGTTTATCAAAAATTAATTCAAGCCAAGTTGAAGTCAATAATGCGACCGTGCTAGAACTACGGGACTCGGGGAATGCCTTACACCTTCTCCCCGGTCAACAAAATTCTTTACCCAGACTTTGTTTTCGCAGACCAATAATAAAAGAGTCAAATCTTCTTTTGAATAGGGATTAAAATAAAAGGCGACTTGGAACACCCAAAAATTAAATTCTAAGTGGCGACTCTCAATAATAAAATATTCCCTACTTCAAAAATGTCACTTTAATTGGAAAAACTTTTTAATCCACAATAATCCATAATACACATATCTTTTGTTTTGGGGGGGGAGGGGAGGGGGGAGGGGAAAAAGAGGTGTGATAGCTTTGGCGACTCTGCTGGGGACCGAACCCAGAATCTCTGGTTCAGGGTTCAAAATTCGAGTTCAGATGAATGTTATACTTGGCTACTTGTGATTGTTTGATATTACTTGTTTGAGCCTACTGTGCTAAATATCATTTTTTACTGCTTTGATATTGCTTGAACTGTATATAAAACTGTTACGAAACCCTTCTTCCCTCCGAGTCTTCTAAATATAAGCCTGGGAATCGCGGATACGCACCCCATTATTTTTTGAGATAAAGCCGGTGGGCCTGGGCTCCCGGTGAAGGATTATTAGTCACCCATGTTTAAGAGCGGGGAGGGTCCAATAGTTAAGCCGGAGAAGTGTTGCTCTCAGTACGCTACCCCTTCCCAACTCGAGTTGTCCGCTCGTTTTATGGCCAGTCTAGATATACCCCATCCCCTAGGATTTTTAAAATCTAGAAGAACAAGCCACATGCCTGGTTATCCCTAGTAGGATTGCTTTGTTGCATCATGTGCATTTGACTTAGTGAAACTCGGCACAGGGGTCGGGTCCCTATAAGACAGGTATCCTTTTTGAGACCATCATGTTAACTTATGTACTACTTGTTGCATCGTTTGAAAGGCTTGCTTGCATTGTTGACTGGCTTTAGAAAATAAGTTGAGCGGAATTGAAAAACAAAATCATACCCCTAGTTTTGACCAAACTACGCAGGTCTGATTCTCACCGGATGTGAGATACGTAGGCAAACCTCATCGGTTCTGGCCACCAATTTCAAAATATTCAAAAATATTTTCCTTTAATTCCTTCTTTAGAAGTCTTTCCTTAGAAAATCTCAAATAAAAAAATTTAAAACCAACAATATTTTCTTTCTTTTTAGAAGTCTTTCATTAGAAAAAAAATCAAATCTAAATCCGAAAATTTATTTTTTCCTTCTTTAGAAGTCTTTCCTTAGAAAATCTCAAATAAAAAAATTTAAAACCAACAATATTTTCTTTCTTTTTAGAAGTCTTTCATTAGAAAAAAAATCAAATCTAAATCCGAAAATTTATTTTTTCCTTCTTTAGAAGTCTTTCTCCCAAAAATTCAAAGAAAAATCAATCAAAATCCAAAAAATATTTTTTTCTCCTTTAAGAAGTCTTCTTTTCAAAAATTCCCAAAGAAAAAATAAAAAACAGAGCTAGCATATGTACTTTGTTCTCGGTATTACTGAACGACATAATAATCCGATTCATGCGGCATCATGATATGTAGGCAATCCCCATCGGATTCGATCATAGCCATTAAATAAACCGAGTAAAAAAAAGAGGAAAAAAAGAGTGACAAAAGAAAAACAAAGAAAACAAAGAGCGAAAAACAAAAAACAAAGCAATAGTGAAAAATCCAAAAAAGAGAACATGTTGTCCGCTATGGGTAATCCGTTCGTCGCCGCTACCAAAATTGGGAAGAGGGTCGAAAATGGTTTTAAAAGGGCAAAATCTTGAGTCATGCGGCCTTTAAGGCCACATCATAGACCGTTCAGAATGGTTCGGGGGTTTGATGAATAGAAACAGGAGGGAGGAGGGAGACATGATGGCTTCGAGCTCGAGGGAGGCCCACAGGTCATTCAACCAATCATATATGCTTCCTAAGGTCCCACAACACTATTATATTCCTATTAAGATGTTGCTTATGTCGTGGCACTGCCTCCCTATGCGGTGATGAACGCGCAACTTTACACGCGACCGTAACATTATATACAAAACCGAGATCTACCTCCCATAAATACCCGTCCCAACCAAACTCCATATAATCCCCAACCAAATGTTCTACAATACAATCCTCGCCCAAGAGAGCTCCTCAGAAGGAATCAGTTCACCCCTATTAGTAAATCGTATTCAAGTTTGTTTCAAAAGCTAATTAGACTAGGTCTGCTGCAGCCAGTAGCCCCAAACCGGCCGAACTCGAGTCCCCCCCCCGCACCGAGCTGATGCTAGATGTAAATACTTGTAACGATCCGGCCGGTCATTTTGAGAGTAATAGCCCTGATCCCCTATTAACTTCTTCCCCCGTATATTTTCCTGCTTATGTAACTTGCCGGGAGGTTTTATTTTTGGTTTCGGAGTGTTTTGGGACACTTAGTCCCTAAACAGAAGCTTAAGCTTTAGAATTTTGACGCTAGTCAGAACTGTATGAAGAAGACTCCGGAATGGAGTTTCGTCGGTTTCGTTAGCTCCGTTGGGGGATTTTGAGCTTAGGGGCATGTCCGGATTGTGTTTTGGAGGTCTGTAACTGATTTAGGCTTGAAATGGCAAAAGTCAAATTTTTGGAGATGTTTGACCGGAAGTGGACTTTTTGATATCGGTGTCGGAATCTGATTTCGGAAGTTGGAGTAGGTCCATAATGATGAATATGACTTGTGTGCAACATTTGAGGTCAATTGGACATGGTTGATAGGTTCAGGCATCGGTTGTGGAAATTTAAAGTTTCAAGTTCATTAAGTTTGGATTGGAGGGTGATTCATATTTATGTTGTTGTTTGAGGTGTTCTGAGGGCTCAACTAAGTTTGTATGGTGTTTTAGGACTGGTAGGTATGTTTGGTTGAGGTCCCGGGGCCTTGTGTGGGTTTCAGATGCTTAACGGATAATTTTGAACTTGTGAAAGATAGCAGATTTTCTAGTATTTTTGTTGCAGACGTTTCTTCATCGTGTTCAGGAGACAGGTATCGCGATTGTGTAAGGCATCTGAGAGGCCAACTGGAGTTTTTCTTTGCGTTCGCGAAGATGGGGATGCGTTAGCGAAGATTTGAGGATCAGTGCATTGCGAACGCGAGAAGGACATCGCATTCGCATAGAGGAAGTGGAGTAGCTGGGAACCCTAAGGATTTGTTCTACACGTTCGCGTAGCGAGTGTCACGTTCACGAAGCATCAGAAAGTGAAAGGTACACGTTCGCAAGAGGTCCCTCGCATTCGCGAAGGAGGAATTTTGGTCAGTGAAACTTTGTTATACGCGAACGCGAGGTTGTGGCCGCGTTCGCGAAGAAGGATTCACCTGGGGTTTGGCCTTTTTTTTTAATCAAAACTTGAGTTTGGGAGCTCGGATTTGGACGAGCTTTTGAGAGATTTTCAGAGATATCAATTGAGTAATAATTCTATACTTGATTTTGGTTATATCCCACTAATCTATCATTAATTATTTTATTTTATTTTGAATTTGGGGTGAAAATTTGGGAAAAATGGGAAGAAGTTCTTCAACTAAGATTTTGGGTTTTGATTGGGATTTTGACATCTGATTTGGATAATTTTGGTACGAGTGAACTTGTGAGTGAATGGGTGTTCATATTTTGTAACTTTTACCCAACTCTGAGATGTGGGTCCGGGTCGGCTTTTTTGGGCGATTTTCTAATTTCTTACTTAAGCCTTGATTTCATTAGCTAGATTAGTTTCTTATAGTTATATTTATGATATGTAATTGCTTTTGGCTAGATTTGGACCATTCAAAGTCAGATATTCGTGGAAAAGGCATTGTTACCGATTGATTGAGCTTAGTTCGAGGTAAGTAGCTTGCCTAACCTTGTGTGGGGAAAATACCCTTAGGATTTGGTGTTGTTATGTTATGTAAGCACTGTGTGTGCGAGGTGACGACTGCGTACACGGGCTATTTGTTTAAAAACTTGATTTTTACCGAGTAACAACCTGTTTTCATCTTATCTGAGTATACTAGCATGTGTAGTTATCGTGTTAGCCCAGAATAGCATGTCTACGTGCCTTAATTGCTTATCTGAACTCTTTGCAGCATGTTTAGAGGATTCCTGTTTCTTTTCTTGACTTGTACTTAGTCTAAATTGTAGGTTTTCTTGCTGTAACTGTTATCTCTATTTTTGTTTGAGCTGCGCAATTACTTTGGGACTACGGGACGGTATCCCGCGAGATCTACCTGCATGTTTACTTTTGAGACTACGAGGCGGTACCTTGGGAGTTCTCTCTGGACATTTACTTTTGAGACTACGAGGCGGTACCTCGGGAGTTCTCCCTGCACATTTACGTTTGAGACTACGAGGTGGTACCTCGGGAGTTCTCCTGCATATTTATTTTGGGACTACGAGACGGTATCTCGGGAGTTTCCCTGTTCTTTATCCTGTGTGTTGGATTATTAATTGATGTGTTTCCTTCTGTTAAATTCTAGTCTAATATAATATTGTATGTCTCCTGCCTTATTTATTATTTACCAGTGGGATCGACCTGACCTCGTCACTACTCGATCGAGGTTAGGCTTGGCACTTACTGGGTACCATTGTGGTGTACTCATGCTACTCTTCTGCACATGTTGTTTTTTCGTGTGCAGATCCAGGTACATCATTCCAGCCTCGCTATTAGTTTTGCACCTGTTGCTATTATGGAGACTTCAAGGTACATCTGCCGCGTCCGCAGACCTAGGAGTCCTCCTCTATCTTTTGTGTAGTTCTCCCTCTACTACTTCTAAATACTAATGTATAGAATAATTAGTGAATTCTTAGAAGCTTATGACTTATGATGTTCCGGGTCTTGGGAAGATTCTGTATGTATTCATGTTTTTTAGGTTGCTTTTGTATATGCCAAGCGGCATTTCTATCAATTATTTCATTACTGTGTTATTAGTGGTTAGAGTTATGTTTTTATTTTCGTTGTTATTCCGCAAAATGTTAGGCTTACCTAGTGGTAGAGACTAGGTGCCGTCGCGACCTCTCAAGGAGGGAAGATTGGGTCGTGGCAATACTACTCTGGAGCAGTGGGACAAGATACTAAAGATTGTTGGACTCTCAAAAGAGTAGTGGAGGACCTCATTGAGGTCAAGTCAATAGTTCTCAGGGAAGAAGAAGCCCCTAATATGATGAACAATCCGTTGCTTGTTCACAAAACTGGGCCAGTCGTTGGAATGATCTATAATGATGGGAAATTTGATCCGGCACTGAAGACCATTGCAGCCATTGCCGAAATAGAAGAAAATCCAAAAAATGGTCGCCAAACCTGAAAGTTCCCTGTCAGACTGGGAGTCTCGGTAGCCGGTCTTGCTGTCCTTTCTGCATTTGGATTATTTCAGGGTGTGATCTGGATGTCTTCCTTTGTTGTCTTACTTTTCGATGTAAACCCTTATATCTTTAAAATTCAAAATAAAATCAACCAAAATCAAATGAAATTAATATTTCATTGTCCAAAAATGTCTCTTTTCTTAATCTTGTCACTTTTCTTATTCTCTTTGAAGTTCTGTTAATGAAGATTTTAATGACATGACATGCTTGCGGACTTCATGCCCAGATCCTAAAACGTTGTCTGACCCTGAAATAATGAATCAAGAAACAAAATATTTTTGAAGACAAAGCTTGTAAGAAAATAAATAGAAAATTGGAACGAAGTTGAGATTCCCTATTTTCGGATCATTATTGAAGCCGAGATTGAGGATAAAGATTGGGTCCAGAACCGATTGGAATAATTGACACTGATTGATGAAAAACGATTGGCCACAGTTTACCACGGGTAGTTGTACCAACAAAGAATGGCCCGTGTCTACAACAAGAATGTGAGGCCCAGAAAATTTAAAGTGGGACAACTCATTCTTAGACGTATCCTTCCGCCTCATAAAAAGTTAAAGGAAAATTGGTTCCAGGTTGGAAAGGTCCATACATTATAACAAGAGTACTACCAAAAGGGAGCATTGTATTTGGGAGATATCAAAGGAAATGTCTCCGAGACAGCTGTCAATACAGACGCGGTCAAAAGGTATTATGTTTGACCCTTTTACGCATCTTTGATTCTCTATGATTGAGATGACGAAGACTTTCATTATTGCTACCCAAACACTATCAACCCTTTTCAAACCCTTTGAGCAAGTTACTTTTCTTTTATTACCCTCTTTGAAATCTTTAAAAAATGAAAAAAAGACAAAATGAAAATGAAATATGAAAAAATAGGAAAAAGGAAAGAAAGAGAAAAAAAGAGAAAAAGAAAGAAAGAAAAAGACAAAAGAAAATCAAAAACAAAGTCCAATTGAACTACGTTCGACTTGATTCCGAAAGGGTACGTAGGTAGCCTCTCTCTGGGGTTCAGTCACACCAAAATAAAAATCCACATTCCCCCAAACGTTGAAACTGGGGCAAATATTACAATGGTTCGGCGATGGTCTCGCCTGAGAGGTTCCAAAGTTATAATTCAATCCAAATTCTTTTTACCCAAATCTTTTTCAAGTCCTTCCGATCAATCAACGAGAATGTTCAAAATTAGAGGATACAATCACTTGGATCTGGTGCAACCAAAATGAGATAATCTTATTGGTGAAAACTCTCATGGGCACCGTAAGGAAATGGTGAGTAAAGAAACTAAAATGAGAGTCTTTTTAGTGAAAACTCGCAAGGAGTACTATAAGGCGATGGTGAGAAGAGATAGGTCAACTGGTGAAAACCCACAAAGGGCGCCACTAATTGAAAAGAGGATCCTCACATGCATTGTCATTGACATAGTCCTAAGCAAGGTTTCTCGATTTCGAGGCAAACGTTGTGATGAATTTCTGAAAGTCAGACGGTTTACACAGATCAAGCATCCAATCCAAAAGGCATTTCATGTTCATTGAAGTCCGCATGTACTCTAGATAAGTCCTTTCCTTTCCCCGAAAGAGATACCTCTTGTCTAAATTCATTGTCAATTTCATTGTTTGTTGTTCTTTGAATCCCTTTCGGTCTAACTCTATTCCAAAACTAAGGCGAAGAAGGGATGGCAAGACTGATTTACAAGGCTTTTGTTTGATACAAACTAAAATTCAAGAGGCACCCAGCCTCAGCAAGGGCATCAAGTCAACCCCGACTGGCCATGGTGGCTGATGCTTTGAAATCAAAAAATCTCGAAAGGAGGAAATCAAATTGAAAGTGCCTACAAGAGAAAAATGAAGTTGAAAGGTTAAGTCACAAGTGGCTAACTGTTTTGGCAAAGTTTGAAAAGCCAACAGTTCCCCAATGCTCTGAAATTGAAAGTTTTAGAAGAAAGAAATCGAAAGTGAAATGCCACAAAGGCAATATAAAGTTGAAAAGGTTATGTCCCACGTGACCAACCGTCATGTAAAAGTTTTAAAATTCAAAGGCTCTTTGGGGCCAGAAATGCAAGTGGTATTCAGGAAACATCTAGTGGCAGGTTGAAATCTTCATCAAAAGAAGATGGGCACAAAGCCAAGCTGCCAAAGGACGAATATCACCAAAGGTAAGTTTCCGCGAAATCTCCATTTTCTTTTATTTTCAACATGCATCGCTATTGTTCATGCAGATCATTTTCGTAGCTTAACCTAGGTAGAACTTTTTTGTTTACGGGGATCCAACTCATATTTTCGGGTAGAAGTACTCTTCGCTCATGATGCTTTACGTAGCTTAACCCAGGTAGAACCTCTTCGCCTAGAGGAATCCAGCTCATAGTTCCGGGTAGAAGTACTCTTCGCTCAGGTTGTTTTACGTAGTTTAACCCAAGTAGAACCTTTTCACCTAGGGGGATCCAGCTCATAGTTCCGGGTAGAAGTACTCTTCGCTCAGGTTGTTTTACGTAGTTTAACCCAAGTAGAACCTTTTCACCTAGGGGGATCCAGCTCATAGTTCCGGGTAGAAGTACTCTTCGCTCAGGTTGTTTTACGTAGTTTAACCCAAGTAGAACCTTTTCACCTAGGGGGATCCAGCTCATAGTTCCGGGTAGAAGTACTCTTCGCTCAGGATGTTTTACGTAGCTTAAACCAGGTAGAACCTTTTCGCCTAGGGGGATCTAGCTCATAGTTCCGGATAGAAGTACTTTTCGTTGAGGATGTTCTATGTAGCTTAACCCAGGTAGAACGTTTTTCGCCTAGGGGGATCTAGCTCATAGTTCCGGGTAGAAATACTCTTCGCCCAGGCTTGTTTTTCGTAGCTTAACCTACGTAAAACCTTTTTGCCTAGGGGGATCCAGCTTATAGTTCCGGGTAGAAGTACTCTTCGCTCAGTATATTTTATGTAGCTTAACCCATGTAGAACCTTTTTCGCCTAGGGGATCTAGCTCATATTTCTGGGTAGAAGTACTCTTCACCCAGGCTTATGTTTTGTATCTAAACCCAAATAGAACCTTTTCGCCTAAGGGGATATAGCTCATAGTTTCGGGTAGAAGTACTCTTCACTCAGGATGTTTTTCGTAGCTTAACCCAGGTAGAACCTTTTTCGCCTAGGGGGTCTAGCTAATATTTATGGGTAGAAGTACTCTTCGCCCAGGCTTATTTTTCGTAGCTTAACCTAGGTAGAACCTTTTTGCCTAGGGGGATCTAGCTCATAGTTTCGAGTAGAAGTACTCTTCGCTCAGGATATTTTTCGTAGCTTAACCCATGTAGAACCTTTTTCGCCTAAGGGGATCTAACTTATAGTTCCGGGTAGAAGTACTCTTCCCTCAGGATATTTTTTGTAGCTTAACCCAGGTAGAACCTTTTTCGCCTAGGGGGATCTAGCTCATATTTTCGGGTAGAAGTACTCTTCGCCCAGGCTTGTTATTCGTAGCTTAACCCAGGTAGAACCTTTTCGTTTAGGGGGATCCAACTCATAGTTCTAGGTAGAAGTACTTTTCGCTCAGGATTCTTTATGTAGCTTAACCCAGGTAGAACATTTTCGCCTACGGGGATCCAGCGCATAGTTTCGGGTAGAAGTACTCTTTGCTCAGGATGTTTTACGTAGCTTAACCCAGGTAGAACCTTTTCTCCTAGGGGAATCTAGCTCATAGTTCCGGGTAGAAGTACTTTTCGCTCTGGATGTTTTACGTAGCTTAACCCAGGTAGTATCTTTTCGCCTAGGGGGATCCAGCTCATAGTTCCAGGTAGAAGTACTCTTCGCCCAAGATTTCTTTTCATAACTTACCTAGGTAGAACCTTTTCGCCTAGGGGAATTCAGCTCATAGTTCCGGGTAGAAGTACTCTTCGCCCAGGCTTGCTGTTCGTAGCTTAACCCATGTAGAACCTTTTCACCTAGGGGTATCCAGCTCATAGTTCCGGGTAGAAGTACTCTTCGCTCAGGATGTTTTACGTAGCTTAACCCAGGTAGAACCTTTTCGCCTAGGGGATCCAGCTCATAGTTCCGGGTAGAAGTACTCTTCGCTCAGGATGTTTTACGTAGCTTAACCCAGGTAGAACCTTTTCGCCTAGGGGATCCAGCTCATAGTTCCGGGTAGAAGTACTCTTCGCCCAGGCTTGCTTTTCATAGCTTAAACCCGGTAGAACCTTTTCTCCTAGGGGGATTTAGCTCATAGTTCTGGGTAGAAGTACTCTTCGCCCAGGATGTTTTACGTAGCTTAAAACAGTTAGAACCTTTTCGCCTAGAGGGATCCAGCTCATAGTTCTGGATAGAAGTACTCTTTGCCCAGGATTGCTTTTCATAGCTTAACCTAGGTAGTACATTTTCGCCTAGGGGATCCAGCTCATATTTTTGGGTAGAAGTACTTTTCGCCTAGGCTTGCTTTTCGTAGCTTAACCCAGGTAGAACATTTTCTTCTAGGGGAATTCAGCTTATATTTCCGGGTAGAAGTACTCTTCGCCCAGGCTTGCTTTTCATAGTTTAACCCAGGTAGCCTTTTCGCCTAAGGGGAACCAGCTCATAGTTCCGGGTAGAAGTACTCTTTGCTCAGGATGCTTTACGTAACTTAACCCAGGTAGAACCTTTTCACCTAGAGAATCCAGCTCATAGTTCCGGGTAGAGGTACTCTTTGCCCAGGCTTGCTTTTCATAGCTTAACCCAGGTAGAACCTTTTCGCCTAGGGGGATTTAGCTCATAGTTCCGGGTAGAAGTACTCTTCGCCTATGATGTTTTACGTAGCTTAACCCAGTTAGAACATTTTCACCTAGGGGGATCCAGCTCATAGTTCCGGGTAGAAGTACTCTTCGCCCAGGCTTACTTTTCATAGCTTAACCCAGGTAGAACATTTTTGCCTAGGGGATCCAGCTCATATATTCGGGTAGAAGTACTTTTCGCCGAGGCTTGCTTTTCGTAGCTTAACCCAGGTAGAACATTTTCACCTAGGGAAATTCAACTCATATTTTCGGGTAGAAATACTCTTCGCCCAGGCTTGCTTTTCGTAGTTTAACCGAGATAGAACCTTTTCGCCTAGGGGATTCAACATATTATCAGTAATACAGGGTACCAACCCCTGGTTACATTTCCTTATCAGTAATACAGGGTACCAACCCCTGGTTATATTTTCTTTTAAGTAATACAGGGCACCAACCCCTGGTTACATTTCCTTTTCAATAATATAGGGCACCAACCCCTGGTTACATTTCGTTTTGAGTAATACAAGGCACTAACCCCTGGTTACATTTACTTATCAGTAATACATGGTACCAACCCCCGGTTACATTTCCTTTTCAGTAATATAGGGAACTAACCCCTCGTTATATTTTCTTTTCAATAATGCAGGGCACCAACCCCTGGTTACATTTCCTTTTCAGTAATACAGGGCGTCAACCCATGGTTACATTTCATTTCAGTAAAATAGAGTGTCAACCCTTGGTTACATTTATTTTCAGTAATACAGGGTACCAACCCCTGATTACATTCTTTTTTTGTAATGCAGTGTACCAACCCCTGGTTATATTTCTTTACCAGTATCAAGTTACACCACTCCTTAATTGATTTGATTTTAAATATAGGGTACATCACTCCCTGATATCATTGCCAATATAGGGTATACCATTCCCTGGCCATATTTTCTCAACATAAGTTACATCAATCCTTAGTTGAGACATCTTTTTGACAATAAAGGAACATCATCCAAAAAAAAAATACAAAAAAATCATCATGATCGTTTTAGGGTACACTGTTCCTGATCTTTTATTGCTTTCAATAAATAAGTAGTTTAGAATTGTATTACAACAATTCACGAAATGTTTCTAGTAAAAACTGGGGCAGAAAAATTTCGTTCATTTATTTGTTTTGGTGTCTGAGCAGGTTTTACCTCGAGGCACATGGTTTGAGATGACCAAAAGAAGAATTTTCAATCCAGAATAAAGAAAAGAAAACAAAAAGAAGTGAATCCAAAATACAGAAGCGGATGAAAAGATGTGGACTGCTCGAGACATTACTGAAGTCACGAGCATTGCATTTCACATTTTGATTAGAAGAAGTCGTAGAAGAATTAACTAGCACCTGAAGCTAGCAAGCATCAAGTTTCAGGTGAAAGTCTGCGTGAAGAACCGGTCAAGACTCAAGATCAAATTGTAGAAGACTTATAGATAGGAATCTTGTAACTGATAGGTGATAGGCTTGTTTAGTTTCTTTTGATTTTGATGTAATGACACGACTACAGACCGGAGCCTCGACGAATCCTCACTCGACTCTCCAACTCATCATTCCATCACTCTTCTTAAAGTACACACGACCTGATTCTCTTATAACTCGAGATATATTGATTGTCCATAACCAAGTATGTTGAACTCTTTTCTCGTATCTCTTTCCTTTTGAATAATGGTGTGGCCAAAAGATTAGTCATATCGCTCATCTTTTCTTTTCTTGAAAACTCTTCGTGTTTCCAAGCAAAGAGGGGCATGTTGTGAGTACTTAATTTTTGACCATGCTTGAATGTTTTCCCACTCATCACACTAATACCTCACTTCCCACTCCATCATTTCCGCTTCCATTTTCCCCACGCGTGTTCCCACTCCACTTTTCTACTTATGTCCCCCACTCCTTGTCCTCCACTCCTTGTCCCCCACTCACAACCCCTATATCCCCATTTTCCTTCACAGACACACTAGACTGCACTCTCTCTTTTGACTAATCTTCCTCACCCCATAAATAACAAAACATATGCCAGCTAAAGTTAGATCTCAAACCACCCCCAAAAAGGTCACAAAAAACTGGGTCAAGAGCAGCTGCAAAACAGCTCCGAAAACACCCAAAACCTAGCTAAAACCACCCCCAAAATACTCCAAAATCTAGCTCCAAAACACTTTAAACTCAATCCCCCAAAAAAAGCCCCAAAACATATGCGAAAATGGTCCAAAATGCTGCCAGTTCCAGCTTGTAAACCAACCCCTCTTTCCCATACAACCAGCTCCAAATAACTACCAAACTTCACCAGCCTTTAACCTCATAAAAGCTGGCCACTTCCAGCAACAAAGCCCCAAAAAGGAGCTGGAAATCCACCCCCAAACCAGCCCTTTTCTCAGTCCAAAAAATGACTTTGAAGCAGCCCAGAAACGCCTCAAAATAGCCCCTTAAACTCCATCGAAACTTAGCCTCCAAAGCTCAGCAAAATCCAGCCAAAATGGAGCAGCAAAACGAGCTGTGAAATAGCTCAAAAACAGCATCAAAACTAGTCCAAAGTCAGTTCCGAAACCATCGTTAAAGTGAGGTGATGTTCGAGTTTGCCAGTTCGAAGTTCCGGCGATGTCGCCTTTAGAATTCTCCGGCTGTTGTTCATGTATTCTGGCAAAGATTCCGACTCTGTGCTTGCTTCATTAATACTACGGTTCATTTTTATCTTATCTCGATATTTTTAGTTTTACTTCACGATTGAAAGACATGGTTTGAATTTGTTTAAATGTTCTGAGTTTGCCTCTTTTGTCCAATATGGGTATTTGATTGTTGATGAAGAAATGTTAGTCGAACAAAAATATAAATTACTAAGTTATATGAAAAGGTCTAGAGGATTAAAAGGTCAATGTTTTGGTTGTTTTTTTGTTTTGATAAAAAGTGTTTGGTTGTTTTTCTTTAATTGTCATTTTATTTTATTTCATGTTAAATGGTTTATGTGGATTCCTTGATTGCTATAATTCGTTCTTCTGGTTAAATCAACAACTGTTATTAATCATTTTTGTTGTTCTCCTTCGTTAGAGTTAGAAGAAATACTAGGAGAAGAAGATCACAATTTGTTTAAGCAAAATGGACCGTATTCATATGTAAAGTGTGGTTTGGGTTTGGGTGAATTTTGGGCCCGAAGAATTCTATTAGCCCACCTTTCCATAATTGATTCACTTCATTTCCTCCATAATATTATCCATATCCCATGGCCTTACAATAAATCTCAAAGTAGCTTAGGTGATTCAAACCGCTAGTATGTTTTAGGCACGCTAATTAATCGAATCATCATGATTATGTATATGTTCGCGTGACATAATTATGAATTTCAAAATTAAAAGCGAAGTATGTGTTCGCGCAACTTTGACCAAAATAATCTTAATATTATAAAAAGCTATTAATTGTGTACACGTACGCGTGACATAATTTTGGCACAATAAAAAAACGGATTCACACGTGATTCGTTTTAAAGATAATTCCATATTTTAATAATTAAAAGCGGATAGATAAAACATGGAAACCAATAAATCATAGTTTATCCAAAATTAATTCAAGTCAAGTTGTAGTCAATAAAGCGACTGTGCTAGAACAACGAAACTCAGGAAATGCCTTACACCTTCTCCCCGGTCAACGGATTCCTCGCCCAGACTTTATTTTCGTAGACCAATAATAAAAGAGTCAAATCTTCCTTTGAATAGGGATTCAAATAAAAGGTGAATTGGAACACCCAAAAATCAAATTCCAAGTGGCGACTCTGAATAATAAAATAATTCCTACTTCAAAAATGTCACTTTAATTGGAAAAACTCTTTACCCCACAGCAATCCATAATACATATATCTTTGGGGGCGGGGGGGTAAAAAGGGGTGTGACAAGCATCAAGTAGCTTAATGCCTAAACTTACCTGTAAACCAAGAAATCATGTTTGTTATAATCATATTGTCACAACCAAATATCATCATAGGCCGTGATGCCGCCCAACACCGTTGTTAGGCAAGCCGACATTGATAGATCTAGTGGTTTCCACTTTTAATCTGTTTGCAAAGTGAATAACTTTTCGCATTTATAAAAGTTTTAGAAATTTACTGTTGTAAAGTAATTAAACAAAAACAACTGAATGCAAATCGAAGTCATAACAATAAATCCAAAATCATAAGTCTACTAGTGTGTGCCAAGACCTCGTATCACAAGTGTGTAGGCTACTAGCAGAATATACAAAAGAATACTAGTCTACTGTCTCAAGGAAATAGACAGAAATGTAAATCCAAAAGAGAGACTCTAGCTGCTGCTGAACGGCTCGGAAGGGCAGCTCACCGTGTAGTCTCGAGCTAGAAGTCAAGTGTGCGCGCCAGACTGGTAACCAGATGCACCTGCCTCAGATCCTGCTCATCAGGTACAGAAGTGTAGCGTGAGTACGTAAACAACGTGTACCCAGTAAGTATCTAGTCTAACCTCGAAGAAGTAGTGACGAGGGGTCGACTTCAACACTTACTAAGGTCCAAAAATATAATAATGTGAAGTTCTAATAAAGAAGGTAATATACAATAACAATAGCGCTCAAAACAAGAAGTAAGTAAGCAAGTCCTTCTTTCAAGTAAGAATTAAACCATTTCTCTCATCTATTCCTTTCACCTTTCAAGTCCGTAAAGCATTATTAAATATAAAAAGGGATTTCGGTATCACTACGCACGAGTTATGCCGAGGACGTACAGCCCAATCCAAATATATATAATAATATACTGTGCACTACCAAGGGTCGGACGGCCTGAACCATATAATATATCAATAAATCCTGCCGAGGTGAGCGGCCCGCTCCCATGAGAGTAGTGAAAGTTTACCCCACTCGCGGAATATATTTTACGAAGCGGTTGAACATATAATTTCTCAATTTATCGTAGTATTCCTCAATTCCTTTTAAAACAAAGAAATTCAACTTGGGGCTTTAAATATTGAGACTTTCAACTTCCACTTTAATCCAACAGCTAGTAAGCATAAACATGCAACAGTATCAACAATTCATGGTGTAAACCTAGATCTAGCCGGACATAAGCATGAATAGTAGCTACGCACAGGCTCTCGTCGTATCGTGCATGCGTATCCCCCACAATTAGAAGTACATATTGATTTAAGTTCACCTATGAGGTTAATTCCCTCTTACAAGGTTATAAAAGAGACTTACATCGTCTAAAAGTCTACTTCCCGGTTCAAGAATGCGCTCACACCCGCTAGTTGGTGCCGAATCAATCCAAACTAATCAGATAATATACAAACTAATCAATACGTGCTCAAGAGTTTGTATTCCAACTATTAAAGAGGTTACCCAACCGTAAATGGAAGATTCTAAAAATTCACCCACGGGCCCACATGCCCGGATTCCGAACATTTTCGGAGAAAGTGATTACCCATAACCATAGAAACATAAACATATGATTTTCACTAAGTTCCGTAATACCATTTTCGTGATAAAATCTCATTTTTATTAAACCCTAGGTTTTTCATCTAAACCCATGATTTCTACCAATTTTCATGTTACAATCTACCCATAATCTATGTATTAAACTCACATTAAGTAGAAATTACTTACCTCACAAAGTTAGGTCGAAATCCCATCCTTGAAATCCCTCAAATCGCCCAAGAGTGGATGAAAATGTGATAAAAATGGCCTAAGTCCCATATTAAATGAACTCTCACTGCCTAGCGATTTTCGTACCTACGGTGCCTTAGGCCGCATCTGCGGTCCTGCACCTGCGGCAAACGCCTCGCACGTGTGCCTTTCCCTCACCTGGCTGGGCTCCGCTTCTGCGAGCCTAGCTGCACCTGCGACCATGGCTCTCGCACCTGCGCTCACGCAGGTGCGCCCAATCTTCTGCACCTGCGGCTGGCGAAGCGCAAGTGTGATTATGACAGATCTGCGAGCTTCAGTTGTTGCTCCAAGCTCCCGACTTGGTTTGAGCCTCGTCTGGTTGACACTCGGGTCCCCTGGGGACCTTCCCGAATATACCAACAAGTTTAGAATCATATAGCGGACTCGCTCGAACTCTAGGAATGCCCGAAACAACATTAAAACTAAGAATCGGACCCCAAAATCAATTGAATCAAACTTATGAATTTCAAGTTCTTCTATTCACTCAAAATGTGCCGAAACGTACTTAGATTACTCGAATTGAAACCCAAATTTTGCGTGCAAGTCTTAAATGATACTACTGAACTATTCCCGGTCTCGGAATTCCGTTTGGACCTCGATAACACCAAAACCCGCTCCAAACCAAATTTAAAGGACTTCAAAATTCTTCAAGAATCAACTTTTGATATTAGGCGTTGAAACACTCCCGGGTCATCCAAAACCCGAATCGAGCATACGCCCAAGTCTGAAATCATCATACGAACCTATTGGAATCGTCAAATCTCAAATTTGAGGTTGTTTACTCAAAACGTTGACCAAAGTCAAACTTAGCCTTTTAAGGGCAACTTAAGGAACCAATTATTCCGATTTCAACCTGAACCCTTCCAAATCTTAAACTAACCACCCCCGCAAGTCATAAAACAGTAAAGCACGTTGGAGGAGTCTTATTTCGGGGAACGGGATTCTAGAAAGTAAAACAACCGGTCGGTCCGTTACATTCTCCACCTCTTAAACAAACATTTGTCCTCGAACGGGTCTAGAATCATACCTGGAGTGATGAACAAGCGAGGATATCTGCTCCGCATGTCTTCCTCGGACTCCCAAGTCGCCTCCTCGACTGGTTGGCCCCTCCACTGAACCCTTACAGTAGAAATTCTCTTGGATCTTAACTGGCGATCCTGCCTGTCAATAATGGCAACTGGCTCCTCTTCATAACCCAGACACTCATCTAACTGAATCGTGCTAAAGTCTAACACATGTGACAAGTCGGGAAGATACCTCCGGAGCATAAATACGTGGAAAATCGAATGAACTCCCGATAGACTGGGAGGCGAAGCAAGCTCATAAGCAACCTCCCCAACTCGCCCCAACACCTCAAATGGGCCTATAAACCTTGGGCTCAACTTGCCCTTCTTCCCAAATTTCATAATCCCCTTCATCGGCGAGACTTTCAAGAGAACTTTCTCGCCCACCATGAATGATAAGTAACGCACCTTCCGTTCCGTGTAACTCTTCTGTCTGGACTGTGCTGTGCGGAGTCGCTCCTGAATCAACTTTACCTTTTTCAAGGCATCCTTCACAAAATCAGTATCATACAACCTAGCCTCGCCAGGCTCAAACCACCCAATGGGAGAACAACATCGCCGACCATATAAAGCCTCGAACGGAGACATCTCGATGTTGAACTGGTAACTGTTGTTGTAAGCAAACTCGGCCAAGGGCAAGACCGATCCCACTGTCCTCCAAGGTCAATCACATATGCTCTGAGCATGTCCTCCAATATCTGAACTATCCGCTCCGACTGCCCGTCGGTCTGTGGATGAAATGTTATGCTGAGCTCTACACGGGTCCTCAATTCACTTTGTACTGCTCTTCAGAAATGTAAAGTAAACTGAGGACCTCTGTCTGAAATGATGGAAACTGGCACACCATGTAGCCGAACTATCTCCAGGATATAAATCTGGGCCAATCTCTCCGAAGTATATGTAGTCATCACATGAATGAAGTGTGCCGACTTGGTCAATATGTCTACAATGACCAAACTGCATCAAACTTCCGCAAAGACTGCGGCAACCCAGCTACGAAGTCCATAGTGATGCGCTCCCACTTCCACTCAGGTATGGTCATTTGTTGGAGTAGACCTCCTGGCCCCTGGTGCTCATACTTAACCTACTTGCAATTTAGGCATCTAGCCACATACTCAACTATGTCCTTCTTCATCCACCGCCACCAATAATGCTGCTACAGGTCGTGGTACATCTTCGTACCACCTGGGTGAATGGAATATCGAGAATTGTGCACCTTCTCTAGGATCCTTTCCCTCAAGCCATCGACATTAGGAACACGTAGGCGACCCTGAAGTCGCAGGACACCATCCTCGCCAATAGAAACCTCATTAGCACTACCATGTAGTACCATCTCTCTGAGAACTAACAGATGCGGATCATCAAACTATCGAGCCTTGATCTGCTCCAACAGTGAAGACTGGGCAACGACGCAAGAAAGAACTCGGCTGGGCTCAGAAATATCCAACCTCATAAGTCTGTTAGCCAAGGAATGAATGTACAAGGCTAGTGGCCGCTCCTCTGCTGAAATGAATGCCAAGCTACCCATACTCTCTGCCTTCCTGCTCAAGGCATCCGCGACTACATTCGCCTTGCCCGGATGATAAAGGATGGTGATGTCATAATCCTTCAGTAACTCAAGCTATCTACGCTGCCTAAAATTGAGATCCCTTTGCATGAACAAATGTTGCAAATTGCGATGATCGGTGTAAACCTCACAGGACACCCCTTAAAGATAATGCCTCCAGATCTTAAGAGCATGAACAATCGCGGCCAACTCCAAATCATGCACATGATAATTCTTCTTATGGGGCTTCAGCTGACGTGAAACATATGCAATAACTCTTCCTACCTGCATCAATACACAACCCAAGCCAACGTGTGAAGCATCGCAATACATAGTATACATCCCCGAACTGGAAGGCAACACAGGGACATATATTATGGTCAAAGTTGGATTGAACTTCTGGAAGCTCGTCTCACAATCATCGGACCAACGAAACTGAGCACCCTTCTGGGTCAATCTAGTCAAAGGTGGTGCAATAGATGAGAAGCCCTCCATGAACCGACAATAATAACCTGCTAACCCCAAGAAGCTCCTGATCTCGATCGTCAAAGTAGAACGAGGCCAACTCTGAACTGCCTCAATCTTCTTGGGATCTACCTTAATGCCTTCGCCTGATACAACATGCCCCAAGAATGCCACAAAATCTAACCAAAATTCACACTTAGAGAACTTAGCGTATAGCTTCTGTTCCCGCAAATTCCGAGCACCACTCTCAAATGCTACTCGTACTCCTCCATGCTACGTGAGTAAATCAAAATGTCATTAATAAAGACAATGACAAACGAATCAATATAAGACCTGAACACCTTGTTCATCAAGTCCTTAAATATTGCTGGGGCATTAGTCAAGCCGAAATACATCACTAGAAACTCATAATGGCCATATCTAGTTCGAAAAGCAATCTTCGGAACATCTGAGTCCCCAATCTTTAACTGATGGTACCCTGATCTGAAGTCAATCTTGGAAAACACCCTAGCACCCTACAACTGGTCAAACAAATTATCAATACGCAGAAATAGGTACTTGTTCTTAATGGTGACCTTGTTCAATTGGCGGTAATCAATGCACATCCGCATAGTCCCATCTTTCTTCTTCACAAATAATACTGGTGCACCCTAAGGTGATACTCTCGGTCTGACGAACCCCTTGGCTAGCAACTCCTCAAGTTGTTCCTTCAACTCCTTCAATTCTTTCGGAGCCATACGGTACGGTGGGATAGATATAGGCTAGCTACCTGGAGCCAAGTCAATATAGAAGTCGATATCACGATCTGGTGGATGCCTGGAAATCAGAAGGAAACACATCGGAGAACTCCCAGACTACCTGTACTGAATCAATCGTCGGAGACTCTGTAGTAGTATCCCAAACATAGGCTAGATAATCTAAACAACCCTTCTCGACCATGTGTCGAGCCTTCATAAAAGAGATAATCTTACTAGATGTACTAACAGACGAACCTTTCTACTCCAATCTAGGCAACTCTGGCATCGCTAAGGTAACAGTCTTGGCATGGTAATCTAGGATAGCGTGATATAGAGATAGCCAGTCCATGCCCAGGATGACCTCAAAGTCGGTCATATTAAACAAAAGAAGATTCACTCTAGTCTCATAACCACAGAATGTAACCACACAGGACCGATAGATCTGATCCACTACAACATAATCGCTCACAGGAGTGGACATAGACGAGTACCCAAGGACACACGAGGAATATCCAGTAAGTGAGAAAACAGAGATAACACATACGAATAGGTAGATCCTGGATCAAATAATACTAAAGCATCCCTACCGCAGACAGAGATAATACATGTGATCACGGCATCTGAGGCCACTGCATCTATTTGGGCTGGAAAAGCATAAAACCTGGCTGCGCCACCTGGCTGGCCTCCGCCTGCCTGACCTCCACCTATGGGACGGCCTCTCTCTACCTGCCCTCCGCCTCTGGGTGGCCGGACAGCTGGTACAACTACTGGAGCTGTAATTATGGGTTGTTGACCCTGCTGCACTACCTTTCCCCGAAGTCTGGGGCAATGCCTCTTCATTTTACTAGGATCTACACACTCATAACAACCTCTTGGAGCGGTGGATTGATGCCCTGAAGTCAGACCCTGATGGCCTGAATATCCACCGGAAGGACACTGGATAGCTGGTGGGCGATATAAACTCTCTGGCATAGCACTGAAGTAGGCACTGGAAGAACCCTGATGACCGGGGTACCCACTGAAAGAACCTTGAATAGCTGGCGGGCAGTAAGAACTCTCCAGCGTAGGACTGAAATAGGGTCGCACCGGAACATCCCGTGAAGGTGGTGGTGCCGGATATGGGGGCCTGCTAGGCTGAACCCTCCCAAAATAACCTCTGCCCCCAGCTAGGGCACCTCTGAACTCTCCAAAGAATGGGACCTCTTGTCCCGCTGCATCTGCTCTCTACCCCTCTGACGGTAACCAACTGATAAGAAGTCCCCATCTCAACCTCTCGGGTCATAGTAGCCTGAATACCTGAGTGCAACCCCACAACAAGCCTCCGCACTCGCTCTGCCTCAGTAGGAAGTATCATAAGTGCATGGCGAGAAAACTCAGAGAATCTCGCCTTATAATCGGTCACTTACATCGGACCCTGCTCGAGCCGCTCGAACTGACAACGCAACTCTTCCCTCTGGGAGGGTGAGATAATCCTGTCCAAAAATAGGCGGGCGAACTGGTCTCGAGTCATGGGAGGAGAATCTGCTAGCCAAGAATATAAGCCTTCCACCACCTACGTGCGTTGCCCTCCAACTGAAAGGTAGTGAAATCCACCCCGTGAGACTCCAATATGCTCATGTTGTGCAGTCTGTCCCTGTACCTATAAATAAAGTCCTGGGGATCCTCATATCGCTCACCCCCAAAGACCAGAGGGTGAAGCCTAGTCCATCTGTCCAAGAGCTTCTGCGGCTCACCGGCCGCAGCTGGTCTAGGCTCAGGTACAGCCGTTGCAATTGGCTGGGCCCCGCCCACGGGTAGTGTACCCGGGGTCTGATATACGATAGCTGCATGCCCATGTGCCTGATCGATAGGGGTATGTGCTCCCACTCCCGCCTGAGATATGGCTGGGTCCGTTGGAAATAAACCAACCTGGGTCATAGAATCTATGAACCGCAGCATACGACCCATGACCTTCTGAAATCCCAGTGCTAATGTGAAATCTACCGGGGTTGGCTCTGCTGCGGGCACCCCAACCTGCTTTTCAACAATGAGATCCTCCGCTGGATCCGCTGGTGGTACAACTAGGGAAACTCTGGGACGTCCTCGTCCCCTAACTCGGGCTGGTGCCCTCCCCCGACCTCAGCCTCGGCCTATAGCCACAGGAGGAGCATCCCCTGCCAGGTCTGGAATATCTTCTGCGCGCGTTCTCGCCATCTGTGAGAGAATAAGAGGAAGAAACATAGTACACCATCAACTGCACGATAGGAGGTGAATAAAAAGTAGTTTCCTAATACCCTATAACCTCTCAAAGATAAGTACAGACGTCTCCGCACCGATCCGCAAGACTCTATTAGGCTTGCCCATAACTTGTGAGACCTACGTGAACCTAGTGCTCTGATACCATATTGTCACGACCCAATTTTATCATAGGCCGTAATGGCGCCCAATACCATTGTTAGGTAAGCCAACACTGATAGATCTAGTGGCTTCCACTTTTAATATGTTTGCAAAGTGAATAACTTTCCGCATTTATAAAAGTTTTAGAAATTTACTGCTGTAAAGTAATTAAACAAAAGCAACTGAGTGCAAATCGAAGTCATAACAATAAATCCAAAATCATAAGTCTACTAGTGTATGCCAAGACCTGGTGTCACAAGTGTGTGGGCTACTAGAAGAATATATCAAAGAATACTAGTCTACTGTCTCAAGGAAATAGACAGAAATGTAAATCCAAAAGAGAGACTCTGGTTGTTGCTGTACGGCTCGGAAGGGCAGCTCACTGTGTAGTCTCGAGCTAGAAGTCAAGCATGCGCGCCAAACTGGTAACCAGATGCACCTGCCTCAGATCTTGCACATCAAGTGCAGAAATGTAGCGTGAGTACGTAAACAACGTGTATATAGTAAGTATCTAGTCTAACCTCGAAGAAGTAGTGACGAGGGGTCGACTTCGACACTTACTAACAGCCAAAAATATAATAATGTGAAGTTCTAATAAAGCAGGTAATATACAATAATAATAGCTCTCAAAACAAGAAGTAAGTAAGCAAATCCTTCTTTCAAGTAAAAATCAAACCATTTCTCTCATCTATTCCTTTCACCTTTCAAGTCCGTGAAGCTTTATTAAATATAAAAAGGGATTTCGGTATCACTACGCACGAGTTACGCCGAGAACGTACGGCCTGATCCAAATATACATAATAATATATTGTGCACTGCCGAGGGTCGAACGACCCGAACCATATAATATATCAATAAATCCTGCCGAGGCGAACTGCCCGCTCCCATGAGAGTAGGGGAAGATTACCCTGCTATTGCGAAGTGGTTGAACACATAATTTTTCAATTTATCATAGTATTCCTCATTTCCTTTAAAAACAAAATAAGAAATTCAACTTGGGGCTTTAAATATTGAGACCTTCAACTTCCACTTTAATCCAACAGCTAGTAAACATAAACAAGAAACGGTATCAACAATTCATGGTGTAAGCCTAGATCTACCCTGACATAAGTATGAATAGTAGCTACCCACGGACTCTCGCCACATCGTATGTGCGTAGCCCCCACAATTAGAAGTACATATTAATTTAAGTTCACTTATGGGGTTAATTCCCTCTTACAAGATTAGAAAAGAGACTTACCTCGTCTGAAAGTCTACTTCCCGGTTCAAGAATGCGCTCACACCCTCAAGTCGGTGCCGAATCGCCCAAGAGTGGATGAAAATGTGATAAAAATGGCCTAAGTCCCGTATTAAATAAACCCTCACTGCCCAGCGACTTTCGCACCTGCAGTGCTTTGGGCCGCATCTGCGGTCCCGCACCTGCGGCAAATGCCTCGTAGGTGCGCCTTTCCCTCACTTGGTCGGGCTCCGCATCTGCGGACAAGGAGGGTCGCTTCTGCGAGCCTAGCCGCACCTGCAACCATGGCTCTCACACCTCCGCTCAGGCAGGTGCGCCCAATCTTCCACACCTGCAGATTCTGGAGTGCCCTCCATTTCTCGCTTCTGCAGCTCATGGCTCGCACCTGCGGCTGGCCAAGCATAGGTGCGCTTATGACAGATCTGGGAGCTTCAGCTGTTGCTCCAAGCTCCCGATTTGGTCTGAGCCTAGTCCGATTGACACTCGGAGCCCCCGGGACCCCGTCCAAATATACCAACAAGTTTAGAATCATATAAAGGACTCGCTCGAACTCTCGGAACGCCCGAAACAACATTAAAACCAAGAATCGCACCCCAAAATCAATTGAATCAAACTTATGAACTTCAAGTTCTTCTATTCACTCAAAATGTGCCGAAACGTACTTAGACTACTTAGATTGACACCAAATTTTGCGTGCAGATCTTAAATGATATTACGGAACTATTCCCTATCTCAAAATTCTGTTTGGACCTCGATAACACCAAAACCCGCTCCTTACCAAATTTAAAGGACTTCAAAATTCTTCAAGAACCAACATTTGATATTAGGCGTCGAAATGCTTCCGAGTCATCTAAAACCCGAACCGAGCATACGCCCAAGTCCGAAACCATAATACGAACCTATTGAAATCATCAAATCCCGATTCTGAGGTCGTTTACTCAAAACGTTGACCGAAGTCAAACTTAGCCTTTTAAAGCCAACTTAAGGAACCCATTGTTCCGATTTCAACCCGAACCCTTCCAAATCTCAAACTAACCACTATCGCAAGTCATAAAATAGTAAAAGCACGTTCGGGGAGTCTTATTTAGGGGAACGGGGTTCTAGAAAGTAAAACAACCGGTCGGGTCGTTACACATATCTAGTTAAACACAAATTTCAATAAGAAATTGGAGAAGAGATCAATTTGAAGTTATAGCAACTAAATTTGTAATCTATTCTACGAAAAAGAACTATGCATTTCATATTCTGGAATCTAATTGTTGCAAACTTAATATGTGATAATTAAGCATTTCCTGTAGTTTTATAAAATATATTAAAAATGAATCATATATCATTTTCAAACTGAATGTGAGCAATGACTTTAAAAAAACATGTCAAGCACATATTACATTTAGTAAAAGATTGAGAATGAGATCGAGAAAATGTTTGATCAATACAATTGACATATTGCAAATTCATTTTTGCATTATAATTAATGTTAAGCCATAGGGTCCATTTCTGAAATTTCTTCGAAATGATTATTCACCAAGAGCGTGGCAGCAATAACGCAGAATAAAGATGCCAATAATCCTAGACTTCTATTTTATATCTTTAATTCTGGAGAACGGAAATAGAAAGATTACACATAGGTGATAATAGTAAATTAAAGATTGAGTGACAAAAAAGGGAATAATTCGAAAAAAAACAATTCTTGTAATTATTATGTTCAAGAACATAGAAGCAAATTGATTGATTATATGGTGATACATAGAAGTCATAATTAATTTGTCATAACATCTCAAAGAATTTTTATAATCTTCATCTATCTATCTATATAAATACACACCATGCTAATGACAAGCTGACCCAACTTAAAGAGAAGATTCCGAAATAAACTGAACCCTTTTGGATTTTTTGTTAGAAAATTAATGCTCTGGGTTTCTTTTAAATGTGATTATCGGTCCAAATTGATAGTTTCTGCTAGGGAGTATATTTATTTAGGGTTTCTGAAAAATATTCTTAAATTTTGCCGATTTATGTTTTTTGTTTTTCAATCCAAAATGGGATATGTACGATATAATTTGGATCGAGCTGCCAACTATCATTTTAATAGCAAAATCCACCATAAATCGCAGGCCGACAGCCTGTCAAGGCCCAATGAATTTCAATGAAATCCAATGGATCAAATTTCATAAATTAGCTGAATAGACCTTTTCAAAATCATCATTAATATTTTGACTCCATTAAAAACAGTTTTAAAAAAATAATTCTGCACCAGAATTTTAAAGCGCTAGGAATAGTGACAATCACCAGAGTTTTCCCGTAATATGAAAAATTCTGGTAATCGGTCAGAATTTTGTGGCCAATTGCACAAAAAAATGGCAACCATCACCATTTTGTGACAATCACCATAACTTACAAAATTATGGCACCCGTCAGAATTATGACGAACATATTTACTGAAAAAGAAAGAGACAATTTCTATTAGTTCCAACCATGAACACTACTAAGAACAAAGATCTAAAATAAAAGGAAAACAAGAATGGAGGGAGGTTCCGGAATGCTCGAAAAAGAGTTTAGCCAAAATAAAGAAAAGACTCACTATTCACATACTCTACTCCCTAAACCCTCCTCCTATTTATAAGCCTTGTATTCTTTTCAGCTCACCAGCCTTGTCTCAACCTAGATCCTACATCACACGTTGGATTTTCCTCAATTCAGCAACTGGCCCAAATATCTTAGCTTCTAACCCAAAAACATAATCAGTAATGGGCCTATTCATAACAATACCCCCACTGTCAATAAGAACCTTGTCCTCAAGGTTCGGCTTATGAACAATGTTAGTAACAAACCTGCTACCAATTTTCTCCATACCAAAGTATTCTCTAAGGCTAAAGAACAAGATGAGACTCTGCATATTTGCTACAGTAACAAATGCTGCTTTTGAAACTTTAGAAAGATAAAGCTCCATTGCAAATGATATGCGGGCACCATCAAATTCATGTCCCACCAAAATCACCTTCTCTCCATCAGCAAGCATTCCAAGAAAAATAATGGGTGGCTTTGCATACTGCGGTAGACTGGTGATGCTATTTGTGTCAAAAGAATGAATGCTTACACCAGTTACATCCACTGTAGTCACCTTAAATCCAGCCTCCGCTAACAGTGCAATGGTTCCAGGTGGTAAATCCACCATCATGGACAAGGACAAAATATATTTTTGATAAACCATCAATTGTTAATTCGTTGGTTGCCTCTTCTACATAATTATGTTTTTGGATAACATCACTGAATGCAACCAAATTGTGAGTGAGAACACAGTACAGACTTCCACCATCCATAAAGTCAACATGTAAGGCGGATAAAAGTATCTTCAGAACTGCCTCGACAAAGGATATACACACTGAATTTCCACACCTCAACACTAGTATAACTAGTTTTAAAGAAGCTTTGATGACTGCTATAAGGAGACTCTCTTGCGCACCAAGTGGTGTCACCTTTTCTACGAGACCACCAAAGATATAATGCTTTGCCATGATGCCTGGTATATGAATATGAAGCTTTATCTTTTCGACCTGTATGGTCTCAATAATATGCGCCATTTCAGCAATGTCATAAGAGTGATCCTTGGAATCTATCATTTTAAGGGAAGTGAAGGCATTTGGCTTTATGTTTTCTTTATCCACTAGCAGAAAATTATTTGCAGACTGTATTTTATTAAACTGGTTATATAGAGAGAGCAACTGACTGCAAGCAAAACATGTAGCTGGGAATCCAAGGTCACTCATTTAGTTAATGATCTTAGCAGATTTTTTTATGGCACCTTTAGAAACATTTTTGTCCAAACCATAAGCAATAGCAGCGGCTATAGGCTTAGTGATAAGTTGCACGACATTGAAACCAACAGTAGCACCAGCAATCTTGGTAGCCTGACACTGAATTTCCTTCATCTCTGTAAGCACCATAAATAAGATTTCTTCAGCAGCAAAATACTTCTCTCCAAGATAGATCAACTGAGTAGCCACTTGTTTGCTTGAGTCTTTGGCATATTTAGCTATCAAATATTTGTTATCACGTAATGTGCAGGAGCTAACAACATATTTTATTGGAAATATGGTTGAATCTCTCGAGTCTAAAAAGTTAACTAGCACGAGCATCAAAATTGCAAGTAAACTTGCCAACCCAATCCAACATTTGCAAAATAGTGCAGGCTCCATTTTTTTGGTAGAAATTTCTCTGTCATCAACAACATCTCTTTCATGAAGTGTAGCAGTAGTATAGCCTGGTGGATTGTCAATTTCTGTAACCAAACTTTTCCGACCAAATCCAATCTCAACAATGTGATATGCCTTTCTAATTCTTGACTTTTCAACAAAAAGAGAATGCGCACACAGCTGTACAACTTTCAAGTCGTCATCTGCACTCTTGATTATTGCACATGAGTATGACACTGTCACGTCCAAAAAGAGTGAGAATAGCTCATTACGCATGTCATAAGGAAAAGTGTTTTGATCTGAAACGTATCGAATGAAATACGTCTCAGATGACAATACAACTACAAAAAGCAATGGTGTCCACCAGATTCTTTTACTGTTAGACCTTGTAACAGAAGCTTTCAAATCACTGTTAGTAACAAGTATCGTTACAAGATTAAGAAGACCCTCAATCGTAGCAACCAAAGAGAAATCCCCATGAATAAAAGCATCAGCAATGCCGCAGTTAGCTTGAGTTTGTACTTTCCAATAAAACTGCATATCATGAACAACAAAAGGAATTTTGATAGAGCAACTCCAATATGGTCTGTTGAGGGTGAATAGTGAGCCTACTTCCAGCAAAATGATACATCCACTTGACATACGCAATGGATAAGCAATATGGTGAACATTTCTAAGATCATTACACATCTCAAAGGAAAGAGTGGGAACATCAAGAACAATATATACACCAGGATCAAATGGAAGGTTTAAGCATTTAATCTTATGCATCAATGTGATCCCATCCATAATCAAGATGTCACTCCTAGATTCGGGGGTACCTTTTTGTAGAGCCAAGATAAAAAGAATATGTATATTTATACCTACCCATCGTATCATCAAATATAGTGTGTGCAGTGGTCACTGCTCTATTAGGACCACAAAACGCTGCAAAATTGTCCTTCTCCGGCTTTGTTTCGAACATCTTGCAGCCAGACTCCATGTCCATCTTCTGACCAGATTCGATGACCCATAATTTTTCTTCAACATTGCTCAAGCAAATAGCGGTATGTCCAACACAAGCTACTGTTGCACCTTTGTCGATAACAAGTCTAACTGCTGACCCATGATCAAATGGGAAATGAAGTAACATATGTTGAGCAGCCACATATTCAGAGGGTAGACTATACCTATACGCTACACGATTGTCAGGCATTTCATCGAACAGTGAAGAAACAACTCCAAATTTCTCAAGGTCTGGGAAAATAAAGCCAATGGACAGAGCTTCGTGCCGCTCGAATTCTGATTTTGTATCCCCAGTAACAATCACAAGTGGCTGTGAATCAAGAGTTTCCGTCACGAGACCTGCTTCCACTGTTTTGTTATCCAAATGAGAGTTCAACTCAGTGGATGTATCTTTAATATTCGCAGCTTCAACAGACAAAGTGGTAGCAATTGTAGAGTGCTCAAAATCCAATGTGTCGGGCCTTTGTTTGGGCTGTGGAGCAACAAACACCTTGGAGAGGCAGTGAGGCATTTTGTCGAACACAAGTTCTGCAGTCATGTCTGAGTAGACATGTACTGAAACTGCAACTTTCATAATAGTCTCTTCATCTGTTAGTTCAGCAAATAGAATGGAGTCGCAACTCATGTCTGGTAAGAGGGATTGATCTGGAACTGGAGGCGGAAAAATAGGGCTCGGGGGTGGAAGGGGAGTCAGAGGGTATGAAGGAGATGAAAAGGAAGCCACCCAATTGGTAGAGGAGGGACAATGAAAGCACCACAATGTAATGGATCCATATTTACTGAAGAAGAAAGAGACAATTTCTATTAGTTCCAACCATGAACAATACTAAGAACAAAGATCTAAAATAAAAGGAAAACAAGAATGGAGGGAGGTTCAGAATGCTCCAAAAAGAGCTAAGCCAAAATAAAGAAAAGACTCAATATTCACATACTCTACTCCCTACACCCTCCTGCTATTTATAAGCCTTGTATTCTTTTCAGCTCACCAGCCTTGTCTCAACCTAGATCCTACATCACACGTTGAATTTTCCTCAATTCAGCAACTGGCCCAAATATCTTAGCTTCTAACCCAATAACATAATCAGTAATGGGCCTATTCATAACAAATCACCATAAGACTTGCCTAAGAAATTCTGCCTAACATACTTCAAAATTCTGACAGAAGGCTTTTCTTTCAAGACTTTTTTTACTTGGGTCAAAATTTAATCAGTGACACCAAATGATCATATCTGTACAAATCACCCGGATCAAATTTCTCTCTCAACACTGGGGCCGGAAAAGCCTTATTCAGAATGTGCACCAAACTCTACTGATTTACTATGATTAGGTGTAATAAATTGAGGTATAAATATATATTATTTAATTATGATTAAGTGATAAATCATGTATAATTGACATATGTTTAATATTCATTGATTTAATGCGCTCAAGAAACTATACCAAAGCCCCGTGTTCTCTCAGCTGTAGGGACAATCTCTAAGGGCAGAACCAGATCTATTGTTTTCATTCATTTTATCAAATCTACCATGTCATCTTGTAAATAAATATTCCTTATCAAAAGTCAGATGACATAATCATATCATGAACTTTCAACTCTAGGTTCGGATTTGTATTGAAGTCATTCTTTCTATAGATTTTCCAAATTTTGCCTGACTAGCTAGCTAGTTTAATTTCCTTCTCCTTATTGCTCTTCTATCAGATTCTCTACGTGTTTTTGTTCTTTTTTCTTTTCTTTTTTGCTATATTGGGTTAGGGGAGGGGGCTGGAGAAAAAGAAATTACTCTTTCGTTTCAATTTATACGACATTGTTTTCTTAATAGTTCATTTTAAAAAATGACACAATTTGTATGTGGAAATAATTTAATTTTAAATTTTTTATTAAGGCTTAATGAGAAATTTTTATAGCCACACAAATATTATGGTAATGCTTTTATAGCCACACAATGTGTGTGTGAATATAGAGTTAAAGTGGGATATAGAATGATAGGGGATATAGAGTTATGTTGTAAAATCCTTACTAGTACTCTCTCTCTCTTGATATGTAAACTTGTATTGCTACTATTTCTCCAAATTATGAACTGACATTACTTCATTTTATATATTTTTTTTTTCACTATGTTCATCTCTTCTCTCCAACCGTTTAAAGATATAGATATTTTTTTAACACCTCTTTTTTTAACCTCACCATGGCCGCAGTTAAATATATTTGTCGATTTTAACGTCTTTCTGGCAATATTTTGGGCTCATCTGAACTGGTCTCTCCTAGAAATTTACAGGTTAGTCCATCGGGACTATTAAGAAGTTGGAAGAAATTATATAAGATTCCTTAAAATCATATAAAATATATCCTGTTAGGGTAATAGATGTTAAAAATAGACTCTTATTAAAAAGTAAAAGACAAATTAAATAGATTATACTCAAAATATATCTGACTCCCAGAGGTTAAACCAACTAATAGATACAATATCAAAATTAGAATATATAATATGTGTGTTATGGCATGTTTCAAGACAAAAAAATCAATATTTTTTTTAATTTCGTGCCGAGCCAAACTACTAAAGAGTTTGACGGCCTTTTAAGTTATGTTTCGACCTGATATCCAATGAGTCGACAATATTAATTAGAATCGTTTTAAGTAATGAAAAGAAACAAGATAATTTCTAGTATAGCTGGATAATGCGACTTGATTAAGGATTCAGTCAACATGGATTTTACGCGATCGGTGTATTACTGCCTTTATCTCAAGGGAAAAAGCCAAATATACTCTTCTTACTTTTATATATTGTCTGCATTTAATCTCTGTTATACTATTGGGCCAAGTTTATCCCTACCGTTATACTATTGGGCCAAATTTACCCCTACAATCAGCATACTTTTAAAAATACCCCTTGATATGTTAAGTAATCCAAAATCTTCTAAATTCCTTTTATTTAAATCATTTGTTGTTGTTGTTTTCTTGGTCCATTATTTTAATTTCAAAAATTACTATTGATGTGAATGCTAAAGTTACTAGACTATATAAATTATTCATAATTTTTTTTTATTACTAATGCACCCATTGCTCTTTTTGTAATAAATAAAATTAGTTTAAAATTTTATTTCTTTTTCAATCATATGCACACCGTAGAATTTATTGGGTCTATTTATTGTGTATTATATGCAGCGGATCATTATGTATATACATGTATATTCAAATATATTTTGTTATTGCATGGTTAGTATAGAGTTCGATCGACTAACTTAAGAGTTCAAAATGTGTAGGCATTTAATTAAAACAAAGTTGAATTAGACAATGTAAAATCTCTGAGGAACTTCAACTTCAATCACTAATACTTGCAAAGTTTTCATACATTTGGTGCAATAAATTCATTAAAATTTGGATGTTGTAAATACTTTTAGAATTTAGAAAAACTACCTAATTTAGATTTTTTTAATTTACTATACTTTGTTTATTCGGTTGTATTCTTTAATATTTTTTTCTCTTATTTTTTTTCCTCTAATTCAGAAAACATGTAAATGCCAATTATTTCAAAAATAGTGGACCAAGAAGAACAAGTGATTTAAATAAAAAGAATTTGGGAGAATTTGGATTACTTAATAGATCAAGGGGTATTTTTAAAAGTTTGCTGATTGTATAGGTAAATTTGGCCCGATAGTATAATGGTAGGGATAAATTTGGCTCGATAGTATAACGGAGGTTAAATGTAGACAATATATGAAAGTAGANCAATTTACTATACTTTGTTTATTCGGTTGTATTCTTTAATATTTTTTTCTCTTATTGTTTTTCCTCTAATTCAGAAAATATGTAAATGCCAATTATTTCAAAAATAGTGGACCAAGAAGAACAAGTGATTTAAATAAAAAGA
>AWOL01S0057371.1:12033-26764 GCA_000715115.1 Nicotiana otophora
ATATAATGCAACCCTAACTTTTTGCTCTTCAGACATTATGGCAAAATGCTGAAAAAGTTAAATAAACAAATATTTCAGAATGAGTAAGGAAAATTAAAAAGATGTAGAAGATTGAATTTTTCGGAATGCATTTGTGAAGAAAGAATGAAGCTCCTTAAATAAGCAAATAATTTGTTCGAGCATAAAATAACTGTGATATATATATATATATATATATATAGCGCAATTATTTTATGTGCTATACCCACCAATTATTGTGGGTCAGTCAATTAACAAGTATAGCGCATGTATTTCATGTATTATACCTTAACGAACAAACATGTAGTTAAGGTATAGCGCATGTAATTCATGCGCTATATATAAAATGGTCACCGATTATGTTTTTCACCTATTTTTGTGCTTTGAGTCCAAAAAAATAATACTTTAGTTCCGAACTCTAAGTTTGGATAGATAAGGAGAGTTGTGGTAGATTAACGACCAGTGTAAAAATAATTAAATCTAGGTGTTACGTCCTAAAATCATATGATAGAGAGCATTTCTAAAATCTGTAGTTTTTCGTCTTAAAAGAGAAAACAAGATAAACAACAAATGAGTTTGGATTGATTTCTTGTCTAGCTATTATCAAGAATTTCTCATTTTCATTGCAAGTTAGATTATTTATTTATTTATTGCGTTATGGACCTGGAGATTAAGAGGAAAAGGAGGAAGAGGGCTAAGTGTGATCAACCTAAGACCAAGTGGGGAGCCTTGACTAAGGACAAAACCAAGGAGCTGAGGGAGAAGTTGTTGGCTAAGAGGGTCTGGAGTAGTAGTGGGGATGCTAGTAGTATGTGGACTACGACAGTGTTTTGCATTAGGGAAGTTGTTAGAGAAGTGTTAGGGACTACAAAAGGGTATTTGGGTGGCCATAAAAGGGACATGCGGTGGAATGAAGAGGTCCAAGAAAAAGTGAAGGTCAAGAAGGCATCATATTTGAAGCTAGTAAAGCACAAATGAGGTGGAGAAGCGCAAGAATAAGGAGTATTATAAGAAGGCTAGGAAGGAGGCAAAGTTTACGGTTATGGTGGCCAAGACAATAATTTTTGGACGTTTATATGATGAACTTGAGATTAAAGGCGGGGATAAAAAGTTGTACATGTTAGCCAAAGTGAGAGACAGGAAGACACATTGATTTGGACCAAGTAAAGTGAATAAAAGACGAATAAGGTAAGGTATTGGTGGAGGAGGCACATATTAGACGACGATGACAGACCTATTTCCACAAAATCAAATGAAGAGGGAGACATGAATATTATGCTAGGTGAATTGGAGCATTTTGAGAGTCATTAGAGTTTTGGGTATTGTAGGCGCTTTAAGGTTGAAGGGGCTATGCATAAGGTGAGCATGGAAAGAGTGATCGGGCCAGATGATATCCCGGTAGAATTTTGGAAGAATGCGGGTTGGGAAGGCTTGAAGTGGCTCATCAAGTTATTTATTATCATTTTTAGGACGAATAAGATGTCCGAGGAGTGGAGGTGAAGTACGATGATTTCATTGTACAGAAACAAGGGAGATATTCAGAATTGTAACAACTATAGGGGTATTAAGCTGCTGAGTCACACTATGAAAGTGCGGGAGAAGGTGGTGGGAGTGAGGGCAGGGACGAGTGTGTTTATTTTTGAGAAGCAGTTTGGATTCATGCCGGGGCGATTGTCTACGGAAGCTATTCACCTCGTTAAGGGATTAATGAAACAGTATAGGGAGAGGAAGAAGGATTTGCATATGGTGTTTAATGACTTAGAAAAAGCATATGATAATGTCCCGATGGAAGTCCCTTGGAGATATTGGAGGCTAGCGGTGTCCCTGTTGATTATACTAGGATAATTAAAGACATGTATGAGGGAGCTAAGATCCGCATGAGGACTGTGAGAGGGGACTCGGAACACTTCCCAGTTCTAAGGGGGTAGCACCAAGGATCAACTATTAACCCATTTTTATTTAATTTGGCAATGGACATACTTACGCATCACATTCAAGGGGAAGCGCCTTGGTGCATATTATTTGCAGTTGATATTGCCCTGATTGAGGAGACGCGGGGAGGTGTTAATGCGAGGCTAGAAGTTGGAGGCATATCCTGGAGTCAAAAGGTTTCAAGTTGAGCAGGACCAAAACAGAGTACTTGGAGTGCAAGTTTGGTGACAGGAATCGTGATACAGACGTGGTAGTGTCTCTTGACAACCAAGTTCTCCCCGAGAAAAAGAGTTTCAAATACCTAGGATCAGTAATCCAAGGGAATTGAGAGATTGACGAGGATGTCACACTTCGTATTGGAGCGGGGTGGATGAAATTGAGGCTCGCATCTGGCATTTTGTGTGATAAGAATGTGTCGCATAGACTTAAAGGTAAGTTTTACAAAGTGATGGTTAGACTGACTATGTTATACGGGGTAGAGTATTGTCCAGTTAAGAACTCTTATATCCAAAAGATAAAAGTATCCGAGATAAGGATGTTGAGGTGGATGTGCAGGCATTCCATGATAGATAAGATTAGGAATGAAGTTATTCGGTACAAGGTAAGAGTGGCCCCCATAGAGGACAAGATGCGTGGAGTGAAGTTAAGATGGTACGGGCCTATGAGGAGTTGTGAGAGATTGGTTATGGTGGGAAGGAGGAGAGGTAGAGGTAGGCCTAAGAATTATTGGGGTGAGGTGATTAGGCAGGACATGACGAAACTTCAGCTTACTGAGGATATGACTCTATGTAGGAGGATGTGGAGATCGAGGATTAAGGTATAAGGTTAAGGGGTAGCTGGGTGTATTCCTTTGTCATCTTAGTGGCAATAGTAGTAGCCTTGTAGTCTTTTTTTTTTTCCTTTTCATAGAGTTGTATTCCTATTTGTTATTTCTTTCACTTCAATTATTTTACTATATTGTTGTTTGTATACCGATGTTGATGGTGCTTATTGCTACTACTTATCCTTCTTTTCATTTTTTCCTTAAGCCGAGGGTCTTCGGAAACAATCTCTCTACCTCTACGAGGTAAGGATAAAGTCTACACATACACTATCCTCCCTAAATCCTACTTGTGAAATTATACTAGATATGTTGTTATTATTGTTGCGTTAAAAAACTTGAGTAGAGCGGAACAGTGATTGGTGTGGATGATTCATACCGTCGATTGTGAATGAGTTAGATTTAATACATTATCAATTGATTGATTTAACAACAATTAATAACTAAGTCTAATTATCAAATATGTGTAGACTATTTGTCATCATTAAAATACTACTCCACTAATGTTTCTCCAAGTTGTTGTTTTCTTTGAACTCAAAATATTCATTTACACTTTACGATAAAAGGTAGAATATCTCATTACACCCCTAAACTCATGACGATTCGTTTACAACCTGTTTGGACGGATATTGTATTGTATTGTATTGTATTGTATTGTTATATTCAATACAGTATTTATTTTGATTGTTACTTAAATTTTATTGTATTGTATTGCTAAATCTATCGTTACGTAATGATGAAAAGTGCCACTTTATGTAATGATAAATTTGGTGTGATAGCGTCGTTACCTTGCTTTTCTTATTTTTCCCTTTCTTATTATTAAATAATTATATTTTATCTTTTACACTACTTTTTTATATAATAATTCTACTTCATATCCTATTTTTTTTAGTATTGTTGCAAGTTTATTATTCATATTGTTGGTACGTGACATCATGAAACGATGACAAATGATACAATCTACCCAAATATTGTATTCATCAAACAATATAATACAATGCAATATAATATAATACGATACATTATAAAACGACATGTAACAACTATCCAAACAAGTTGTTAATACTGTTGGGAAGCGTGTCAGGCTAATAGAAGGGGAAAAATATTTAAAAGAGAAAAGCAATAAATTGCACAAGACAAGATTTACGTGGTTTGACAATTTTTACCTACTCCACGATCACACAAAGAATATCTTTTTATTAATTGAAGAGAAAGAAGAAGTCGTGAGGATGATCTGCAAATGAAAAGGTAGATACCCATTTTATAGGCATCTGAATGCCCTGCTGGAGTAATCACTTACGTCATAAGAAAAAGATTCAAAGATGAATTCTTCCGCCTAACATTCTGCTTCATACTACTTTTTCTCCTTTGGAGACAAACATATATTGATTTTTCTCTTTGTCTGTTTTACTTCTTTTGTCTTCTTCTTTGACTTTGTTTTACATGTGCATGATTTTATTTCCCATCAATCTCCCCCTAAAAACTATGTACATAAAAATAACTATTCTCTAATGTGACTGCTTTCACATTATTAGTTTTCAAGTCCAACTAAGGCAGTGCACAACCTTAGTTTGTTAACACTGATAACTTTGGTTAACATATCTGACGGATTCTTCGATCCTGATATTTTCTGTAGGAAAAGAGTACCTTTACTTATTAACTCTCAGATATAATGATACCTTAGCTGGATATGCTTCAATCTTGCATGAAACACTGAATTCTTGGCAAGATGAATCGCACTCTGAGCTATCACTGAAAAGCTCACAATTGTCCTGCTCTTTACCTAGCTTTTTAAGAAAATAATTGAGCCAAATCATCTATTTTCCAGCTTCTGAGATTGCTATATACTCTGCTTCGGTGGTAGATAGAGCAATAGTTTTTTGAAGTATGGACATCTAACTAATAGCATTATCACCCAAGGTGAACATGTAGCATGTGGTACTTTTTCGACTATCCAGATCGCCGCCTAAATTTGCATAAGCAAAACCTTGTAAGATAATATTACTCTTTTTAAAACAAAATTTCATACCTTACGTGCCTTTCAGATATCGCAATATCCATTTTACACCTTCTCAATGCTTCTTTCCTGGATCTGACATGCATATACTGACAACTCCAACTACATGGGCTATGTCAGGTCTAGTGCAAACTATAACATATATCAAACTTCCTACTGTTGAAGCATATGGAACTTTGGACATGTACTTCCTTTCTTCATCTGTCTTAGGTAATTGGTCCTTTGACAGATTAAGATAACTTCCGAGTAGAGTGCTTCTGGTCTTTGCATCATGAAGACCGAACATGCTTAGTACCTTATGTATGTACTTTTCTTGAGACAACTATAATGTTCCTTCAGACCAGTTTCTGCTTATCCTCATACCAAGCATTTGTTTAGCTGGTCCTAAGTCTTTTCATTTCAAACTCCTCCGCCAGTTGTTGCTTAACCCTATTGATCTTATTTATGCTAGATCATGCAATTAGTATATCATCAACGTACAATAATAAAATGATATAAGATTCATCAAGAATTTTAATATAATAGCAATGGTCCATCTCATATCGTGTGAAACTATTGTTATGCATGAATCCATCAAATTTCTTGTACCATTGCCAGGGAGCTTGTTTCAAACCGTACAAACTCTTCTTTAACTTACATACAAGGCTTTCTTTACCGAAAACTTGCAAACCTTCAAGTTGCTTCATGTAGATGTCTTCTTCAAGGTCACTATGCAAAAAAGCAGTTTTAACATCTAGCTTCGCCAAATACAAATTTCCTGCAGCTATAATACTTAGCACCAACCTGATAGTAGTTAATTTGGCTACATGAGAGAAGATCTCGGTGTAGTCAATTCCTTCATTCTGCTAATAGCATTTTACTACTAATTGTGCTTTGTATCTCTTCTTACCATCATGCTCTTCTTTGACCTTGTACACACACTTGTTCTGCAATATCTTCTTTCCTTTTGGTAACTCTTTAAATATCCATGTTTTATTCTTTTGAAGAGAATTCATCTCTTCTTTCATGGCTAGCTTCCACTTATCAGAGTTTATCACATACACCACTTCAACAAACTGCTTTGGTTCTCCAGCATCAGTTAGAAGTAAATAGTGGAGAGAGAGACAGTTAGCCTATCTGGAGTATTTGTGACTCTTTTAGATCTTCTTAATGTGGGTTCAAGAGTAACTGATCCCGAATTTGATTCAAGACTTGGCTCCAGATCTGGTTCTCTATCTTATTTTATATCTGGTTTTGGTTCTGATTCTAATTTTGATCCAAATTCAACTTCTGGTTATGCATCTTCAATTTCAAAATCAGTTGTACTCCCTGCAACCACTTCATTTTCTGAGATTTCTTCCAACTTAACTGTTTCGGATGTCTGTCTATTGGTGCTGGTTGGTTCTACTCTAAGCTTGTCCTTGTACATCACATTTTCATTGAATGTAACATTCCTGTGTCTTAAGATCTTTCTATTCTGATCATCCCAAAATTGATAACCAAAATTATCATCACCATAGCCAATAAAGAAATATTTTTTGGCTTTAGGATCAAGTATATCTCTATCATTGGAGTTACATGTACATAAGCAACACAACTAAAAAAATTCAGATGTGAGAGAGTTAACTCCTTTGTTGTCCATACCTCCCTAGAAATTTCTAAATTCAGTGGTACAGAGGGTCCCATGTTTATGAAGTAAGCTACCGTGTGAACAGCCTCGGCCCAAAAATACTTTGGCAATCCAGAATGTATTCTCGTATTTCTGGCTCATTCATTCAGGGTTCTCTTCATCCTCTAAGTAACTCCATTTTGTTCCGATGTTCTAGGAATTATCTTGATTATTCTGATCCCATTCTCAAAGCAGAATGCTTTGAACTCTTGACTATCATTCTCTCCTCCATTGTCAGACTTCAAACATTTTAACTTTAGGCTTGTCTAATTTTCAACTTCATCTTTCTATCTTTTATAAGTAACAAATATATCAGATTTATTTTTCAGAAAATAAACCCATACCTTTCTCGTGGAATCATCAATGAAGGTGACATAATAACGTGATCCTCCTAGAGAAGTTACAGGAGCTGTTCGCCACACATCTGTATATACTAGTTCATGCTTCTCTTTCTTTAGCGTCCTTCACGACTTTGAAAAACTAACTCTCTTATGTTTTTCGTAAATGCAATCTTCTCATAAACCTAATTCAACATGCTTGAGGTTTGGAAACTTTTATTTGGATGCCAACAACTTCATTTTCCTTTCACTCATATGCCCGAGCCTCTAGTGCCATAATGTTGTGTCACAACCATGGCCAATTATTTCTATAGTATCTCTCTGTATTGCGGTTGCATATAGTGTTCCTTTCATGAAGCCTCGTGCCACAACTAAATTTTCTTTGATTATCTTCCATAATCTGTTACCGAATACTGTTGTGTAATCTTCATTGTCAATCTGATCCATGGATATCAGATTTTTCTTGTGGCCAGGAACATGTAAGAGATTTTGCAATTTTCATAACGTATCTTAAGTCTTTATATGGAGTTCACCTTTCCCGACAATATCCAAGGGTTCGCCGTCTGCTAGATAAACCTTCCCGAATTTTCCAGCAACATATTTATGCAATAATTATTTGCATGAGGTAGAGTGAAAGGATGCTCCGAGTCCAGAATCTAAGATTCGACTGGACTGTCTGCGCAACAAATTAGTGCATTACCGACTTGTTCAGCAATTGCATTTGCTGAATTATCATCCTTGTATTGGTCGTTCTTTTTTTTTGACTCCCTACACTAATGTCACGACCTAAACTGATGTGCCGCGACGGGCCCTGGTACCTTACTCAATAGAGAACCAACATAACGTATCTTTTCGTATCATACTATCAAAGATAACTGAGTCGGAAAGGCTGCCGTGAGATAAGTAGAATATAACATGTAATACTAACTTATACATAAGGTATTAAGACCAAAATAACCACTCGTACACTAAACATAGGCCGACAAGGCCATACAATCTTTTACGTACATGACATCTGTCTACAAGCCTCTAAGAATACATAATTGTCATAAAGGTCGGGACAGAGCCCCGCCATACCAAACAATACACGTTTAAATCATGTTGACCAAACAAGCAATTCCAGAGCAAATGGAGCGCACCAACACCTTTCGCTGTGCTGATAGCCTACTTGGAGGACTCTTAACCTGTCTATCGGGACCTGCGGACATAAAACGCAGCATCCCAGGCAAAAGGGACGTCAGTACAAATAATATACCGGGTATGTAAGGAATAAAAATCAGTAAATAATAGACATGAGAGAAGCGTAGAGTAAAAGACTCGACATATAAGTCCGAATAAATCTATGAATCATTAATATTTATAATGCCATGTATATGCATATAAATGTCATACCATGCATAGGTATATGCGTACATAATATCATCAAGCCTCTGAGAGCATCCCATCATATCATCTCGGCCACTGTGGACAAATCATCAACGTATACCAACTGATCAGGTGGTGGTGCATATATAATGCCATAACCTTTTTCCATATCCCATATATATATATATATAATATACGCGTATATAACGCCATCTGGTCATGGGTCAATGTACATGTATAAATGAATGAAATGCATATGAAGTACGTCAATAAAATCTCTCAGAACATCATAGGACCATTATGACTTTGATTAATGTCATAAAATAAAATTATCAACTTACGTGTTTTCTAAGACCCATGAACAGATGATAGAATAATAAGATACATGGGGAATCAAGAATATAGATACCCCTAGTATTTCTATGAATATAGTGATTTATGAAAGTTGCGTATTTTGCTCGTTTCATTTGTATCATTTAGGTCATGCCAAAAGGAAAGAAGGGATAGCCTTAACATACTTGAACCGATTCTCTTGACAATCCCTCTAACACCCGTCAATTGCGAAAAAGACATGTAACGATGAATCGAAGTAGGGAAAAAATCCATATGATATTCTTGAGAAAGATTATATAGGGCTCCGTTAGAATTGCAAATCCCGTTGCTATTACGTAGTATAACGTCGTATGAATTTCTTGGCTGGAGATCCGTCACTTTGTAGATTAGATTAAGCACCTCTCTTTTGTGACGTAACTCACGTTACTAATATTGCTGAAGCAATGTACATTGCTATGGAGATCGTTACTTGGAGATGGGAGGAGGTGAGCATCTCTATTTTGTGAATTTTTTATCATAATCTTACATATCTTTTTTTGGATTTAAGAAGCCTTTTATGGCTTAGCCAAGAGGCCCTCTAAAGGTGCCACCTAGTAATTCAATTCAAGAGTCACTAATTTGAATAGTGAGCTGCCACGTTGGGCCTTTTAGGCCTTATCCCATAACCATAATTATTCATTAATCTTCTTGATTATCTTGTTAATCTCCCACTGACCGATAATTACCCAATTATTCATATAATTAAGAATTATCTCAAATTACTTAAAATACTACTCGCTTTTAACACACTTTATACACCTTACTATCATGGTCATGTGGTACATTGTAAGGCACTAGTCCATAAATACGGGGTATTATAGCTTGGACCGTATTTTATCTCAAAATGTCAAACTTCATCGAAATTTATTTTCTTCGATTTACTTACCCTCTCACCTTCACGAATTTATTCATCACTTGTTTGAAATAGCATAATGCTTATAATCTCAAAATAATCTCATGCCCGAACTTACGTCGATTAACTTACGACGAAACTTTAACATACGAAAATGCGGGATGTAACATCTCATTTCCGAGCTTTCATTAATTTACTTATGGCGTACTTTCATGTTCGAAAACATGGGGTGTAACATCTAACTACTGTATTGACCCCTTTTTATCGCAATTCCAATAAGTAATGTCTTTGCGATTCTTGAATTTTCCTCTTCTCCCTAACTTTGATCTGCCACGATCATGACTTTGTCCTCTTTGGCTGCTTCTCCCCTGCTTTCGGTATTAAAAGCAGATCCTAGGGAATTACTTGATTCTCTCTGGCAAATATCTTTGCTGAGAACCAAGTCTCTGGTATCATCCAATTTGAGTTTGGTACTTCCCGATGAACTACTAACTGCAGTTACTATTGCAGACCAACTCTCCGGCAGAGATGGTAGTAGAATCAACGCCCTAACTTTGTCATCAAATTTTATATTAATAGAACTTAACTGAGTTAATATTACATTTAAATTCATTGATATATTCCATAAAAGATCCACATTATGTCATCTTTAAGTTGAGCAATCGATGCATCTAATAGGCTTTATTTGAATCAGATGGCGTTTTGTACATATTTGATAACGCATTCATCAAGCCTGCAATAATCTTCTCGTTAATGATGTTGAACATCACATTTCGTGTCAACGTCAAATGAATCACACCAAGAGCTTGGCAATCTAATATATCCCAATCCGCTTTGGCCATATTCTCTGATTTTACCCCGATCAGAGGTAAGTGTAATTTTTTCTGGTATAAATAATCCTCTTTGCATTTTTTAGAATCCAAAATCTTCGCCATTGAACTTTTCAATCTTAACTTTCCCTTCTTCCGACACTATTTCTTCACATTTTTTTATAATAACCGCGAATAGTACTTTGTGTAGGAAAAATGTCCCCACCGTATAAGGTAGACAACACTCATTATTGGTGAACAATACTATCACTATTAATGAATAATGCTTCCATATTGTGAATAGTATTAGTATTGATAATCAATAGTGTCGCACTATTTTTGTAAATAGTATCTATACCAATATCGTACTTTTTTTTACAGAATTACATTGTTTGTGCTATGTTGGAAAGTGTGACAAGCTAATAGAAGGGGAAAATATTTAAAAGAGAAAATCAATAATTGCACAAGTGAAGATTTACGTGGTTCGATAATTTTTGCCTACTCCACGGCCACACAAATAATATCTCTTTATAATTGAAGAGAAAGAAGAAGTTGTGAGGATGATCCGCAAATGAAAAGGGAGATACCCCTTTTACAGTGAATGCCCTTACGTCATAAGAAAAGAATTCTTTCGCCTAACATTCTGCTTCATACTACTTTTTCTCCTTTGCAGCCAAACATATAATTTGTTTTTTCTCTTTGTCTGTTTTATACTTCTTTTGTCTTCTTTCTTTGACTTTTATATTTGCAGGGTTTTCTTTCCCATCAAATACATATTTAAACTTTCATATAGCTAACCAACTGAGTTACTAAGTAGGCATTTGGACAAAAGAATTTTGAAATTCTCGAAAAAAGCGAAATTATTTTTCAAGTAAAAATGATATTTGAAAAATTATAGTTGTGTTTGGACATGAATACAACTTAGAGTTGTTTTTGAATTTTTGTGAGTGATTTGAAGTGAAAAATTTGAAAAACAGCTTATTGGAGTTTTTAAAATTTTTGAAAAAATTTTTAAAATTCAACTTTAAGTGAAATTTAAAATTTTCATAGTCAAACATTGATTATGTAGAAAAGTAAAAAAAAAATCGAAAAAAGTAAATATTTTTTGATGGCCAAACGGGCCCTAAAATTTCCAAAAACTTTTTACTGCTACTAAGTACAGTAATAGTTTTCCCCTCCAAACTAAAAGAAAAAGAAAAAGTTACAAAAAGTACAAACGTAAGAAAAAGGAAAGAAAATTTCGTAACCCTTTGAAAAACCCAGTGAAAGTAATTGTTTCCCAACGTTCTTCATCATCATCGCAGAGTTAGTCAGTTAGTAGCAAATGGAGAAAGGGAAAAGCAACAACAAGAAGAACAATTCATCATCTTCAACTGCCATGACTGTCGACCAGTTCGTTTCCACCATGGCCCCTTTACTAGATTTGGAAAAGGTACTCACCTGCACCCTTTTTCTCCAATTCCCCACGTTTTGGTCATTTTTGGGATTACAGTTTGATTTTTAATTAGAAATGTATATGAAAGAGGTGAATAATGTGTCTGTAGGAATTAGGATAATCTTTATCATATTATTCTAATACTCCCTCTGTCCCCAATTAACTATGCTTTAAGACCTTTTTGGGTGTCAAAAGGTCTGAATTTTGACTATCAATGTATTTTGTTACCCTACTTCAGTAAGCGCAAACACCTAAATTGGAGAATTAATGTGGAATTTCATCTAAAATGTGGACCCCTAAAGTGGGAAATTTTTCCTATGTGAGCTTTGGAAGCATAGCCCGTCCCTACTCGGTATGAAAGATAAGGGTTGTGTTAGGTTGACGGTCATCTTAAAAACAGTCAGATTAATCTTCTCAATACTTAAATAAGTTGGGACGTCATTGACGGGCTTGAATTGAGAGGAATGCGTACAAAGTATTCATATAGCCTACCCCAACTTATTTGGAATTGGGATGTGGTTGTTTAGTTGGTTGGACACCTAAAGTCGGACAGAGGAAGTAGTTGTTATAGCTAGAAATGTTGTTCTTTATTTTTTCCACAAATATGCTGATATTGTGATGTGTTACCTGAATGATCTGTTAAGGAAGCTGAAATATCACTTTCCATGAGCTCAGCTGAGACGAGGAGTTTGGATTCTGCTCAGAAGAAGGGTTCCACTATTCTGAATTTGAAGTGTGCTGATATCCAGGTAGTATTTTTTCCCCTGCTCCTTGATTATGCTATTTTGGATACATTAACTTGGATTAAGCACGGTCTTTTCACTAGTTTTGCATTTTATGGACAGACAGGGTTAATGGGCAAGACGCTGATGGAGCTTCAATCAAACAAAGGGGATATTCTTCCGCCTCACAAGGTGAATTGCGATGTGATTAAGAATTAAAGCACTCGTTTCAGTGAAGAAAAAGCAGATGAAAAAAATATAAAAATATTTATTTGTAACAAAGATTAGTAAATTATTATTTTCTTTTGAAAAGGTGAAGGTAATTATAATCACATAGAACAATTGCAGGACCAACAAATGAAATATATGAAGTAAAAACCTTTTCAATCAAATTCAAAACCATTTTTAAAATTGCAAATGAATGAAATATATGAAGTTAAAACCATTTTAAATATTTAACTCAAATGCATAGATGTATTTTTTAATTTCTAATTCAGTTGCGAGTTTTTCAAACTAACTTTTCGTTTTCTATTCATAATTTATAATGTTTTATTAACAGTAAATATATCGCTTTTCCAGCTATATTATCATTTAGTGCTGCCATCGTTAACACAAAGTCTGTGGCTGTTGAGTTGCATGTCTTGAAATCTTGGTGCCTGCACTAAAATGCCGCCTAAAAGAACCGAAGCGTACAGCCTGCACTAAACTTAGCTTCAGAAGCTTGCCTCTACCGGTCTACCAGAGATTGATGAGACCAAATATTCAGAACCCTTCGTAACAGTTACTAATTGATCCTTGTCGTAACTAGGCCACTTACTGTGTTTGAGTTTTGATGATATCAGATTTTACTCTTTTGAACTAAAGCTTTAAGCTCCCCTTTCCCCTTCAGTTTCTTTTAATCTGCAGTCACTATTTTTTCTGAAGATACTTCCTTCTCTTGCAGTTTGGCACTCATGACGTTGTTGTTCTGAAACCAAACAAAGCTGATTTAGGCTCCCCTGCACTTGGACAAGGGGTTGTCTACAGGCTAAAGGTAATATAGCTGTAAAGCATTTACTTGATATACAAAGTGGAGAGAGAACCAACCAGTGTTTTTAAGAGCGAGAAGCGCAAAAAAGCGACAAGGGCTCGCCTCGCTTCAAAAGCGAAGCACACGTTTTATTAAAGTGAAGCGCAATTCTTAAAAAATATAATGTAAACCTTGCAAAGACACAATATAAAATTATAAATAATCAAAAAGTTCAATTTAAAAACTTAAAAGTAGGTACTAGGTACCGCCAAATCCTCCACAAACCATAGGACAAGCAAAATCAAAGCTACTAAATTACTAGAATCAACATCTTATTCTTCTATTCTTCTTGTTCTTCTTCAAGATTGTCAAAATCTTGAATTCCTCTATTATCTTCATATTGCTCGTCGTCATCTTCTTCCCCCTCCTCTTCCTCTTCATGATCACTTTCATCTTCATCAATTAGGGATAGGGATCGACTTGTAGTAGTCACACTTTTTCCCTTCCTATCGAGCTTGAACTTGAAGTATTCCCCCTTAAACCATAAGGATTCTCCCCAACTCCACTAGCAACCGCAACATCATCCCAAGTGAAATTAGAGTCGCCTTCAAATACTTCTTCATCTTCACAATTTTCGGGGACTCCGGTTAGCCACTCATTAGCCTCATCAATATTGTCCAAAAGAATTGGATCAATTAGATTGCGGTGGTTGTAGCGACGCCTCAATGCTCTATTGTATTTTATGAACACTAGATTATGGAGGCGCTTCAAGGTTAGTCGATTCCTCTTCTTTGTATGATCTGCAAATTAGATGTGTCAACTAATTAGTAGGAGTTGGGACAATTGAGATATAATTTACTTTATCTCTTTTTTTTTGACAAGGTAAATTGTATAATTTACTTTATCTCAAAACACGAAATAATTCTTTTTATTTCTCACGTGTTCAAAAACGCTCCAGTTCCTTTCACATCCGGATGAGCTACAAGTTAAACTTAGAACTCTGATGGCGGAAGTCTGTAAATCCGGAGTCTCTACACCATATTGGTCCCACCACTCAACTATAGAAGTGAAAAAATATATTCAAGAGTTAATAAGTATAAAAAATACATTAAAGTTAGAGCTATAAAATATAAAAGCACTTGGTCACCTAGCGACTTCGTCTTTCTTTGTTTAATAGCAAGTCAGAGCTTAAAAAGTCCCTCAGCTGCCTTGTAAATAGCAAGCTGATCTACTATCTTTTCTTGCAAGTTTTCATCTGGGGACAACTTGATAACAACCTCATGGAATCCTGTCCACACTTCTCTAACTAATGAATTATTCTCATGCTGATTGTGAGAAGGCACGAGAGAAAATATGTTATTGATATTGGATAAAAATACAATACAAGAGGTCC
>AWOL01S0057378.1:2828-27125 GCA_000715115.1 Nicotiana otophora
CTGTCCAGAATGCCCAACAGAAGAGGAAAAATTGCAGCAGCTTTTTAAGTCCAACTTTTGATCTGTTAACCATCCAAAACTCACCCGAGACCTTCGGTACCTCAACCAAATATACCAACAAGTCCTAAAATATCATACAAACTTAGTCGAACCTCTAAATCACATCAAACAACGCTAAAACCATGAATCATACCCCAATTCAAGCTTAATGAAACTAAGAGTTTTCAAATTCTACATTCGATGTCGGAACCTATCAAATCAAGTCCGATTGACCTCAAATTTTGCACACAAGTCATAAATTACGTAATGGAGCTATGAAAATTTTCAGAACTGGATTCCGACCCCGATATCAAAAAGTCAACTCCTCGGTCAAACTTTCAAACTTTAAATTCCTATTTTAGCCATTTCAAGCCAAATTTCACTTCGGACTTCCAAATATAATTCCGATCACGCTCCTAAGTCCAAAATCACCATACGGAGCTGTTGGAATCATCAAAATTCTATTCCGGTGTCGTATTCTCAAAATATTGACCGAAGTCAAACTTAGAACTTTAAGGCCAACTTAAGGAACCAAGTGTTCCGGTTTCACCACAAACACTTCTAAATCCCGAACCAACCATCCCCGCGAGTCATAAATCATTACAAGCACCTACGGAAAGTTTTATTTTAGGGAACGGGGTTCAAAAAGTTAAAATGACTGATTGGGTCATTACAATGATGGTCTCAAAAATGATACATGTCTTATACGGACCCGACCCTTATGCCGAATTTTGCTAAGTCAAATGCACATGATGCAACAAAGAAATCCTACTAGGGATAACTAGGCATGTTGCTTGTTCTTCTAGGTTTTAAAAATCCTAGGGGATGAGGTGTATCTAGACTGCCATAAAATGAGCGGACAACTCGAGTTAGGAAGGGGTAGCGTACTGGGAGCAATACTTCTCCAGTTTAACTAATGTACCCTCCCCATTCTTAAACATGGGTGACTAATAATCCTTCACCGGGAGCTCAGGCCCACCGGCTTTATCTCAAAAAAGAATGGGGCGCGTATCCGCGATTTCCAAGGTTATATTCAGAAAACTCAGAGGAGATGCGTGATAAGACAATTTATTTGTACAGTTCAACAATATCAAATAATTAAAAAGTGGACAAGTAGCACATTAGGCCCAAATAAATCACAATATATGCAAAAATTAATAAATCCAAATAAAGTCAATATACAAGCTTGAATTTTTGAATTCCCCAGCAGAGTCGCCAGAGCTGTCACACTCCTTTTTACCCCAAAAAGATATGTATTATGGATCGTTGTGGGTTAAAGAATTTTTCCAGTTAAAGTGACAAACTTGAGTAGGGATTATTTTATTGTTCAGAGTCGCCACTTGGAATTAATTTTTTGGGTGTTCCAAGTCACCTTTTATTCGAATCCCTAGTCAAAATAAAGTTTGACTCTATTATTATTGGTCTGCGAAAACAAAGTTCGGGTAAGGAATTTTGTTGACCGAGAAGAAGGTGTAAGGCATTCTCCGAGTCCTGTGGTTCTATCACGGTCGCTTTATTGACTACATTTGGCTTATATTATTTTCGGATAAACTGTGATTTATTGGTTTTCATATTTTATCTATCCGCTTTTAATTATTAAAATATAGAATTATCTTTGAAACGAATCACGTGTATGAATCCGTTTTGTTTATTGTTCAAAAATTATGCCACGCGTACGTGTACACAATTAATAGCATTTTATTATATTAAGATTGTTTTACCCAAAGTTGCGTGAACGCATATTTCAATTTTAATTTTGAAAATCATAATTATGTCACACGAACGTATACATAACTACGCTGATTTGATACATTTAGGACTCGCTTAAAGCATTCTAAAGTACTCAAAATAATTTTCCTAAGTTTGTGATTATTGCGATGCTTAAGAGTTATACATTCTTCAGACTTAACACCACTCATGGCCTATTTTTATTCCTTGCCAAGAAAGAAACAACCCTAGTTTTCCATCTATCCAATTTAACAACTCACTTAAATCACCGCTTCAACATGCTAAAACAAAAGAAACGTAACATGACCATATAAGTAAGAAAAATAAATCAAAGTCCATAGCATATTCAACAGAAATCGTCCATGCCACGACCTAATTTTTCCTCCGTTTGGTATTGTGATGGCACCTAGTCTTAGAAACTAGGTAAGCCTAACATTAGTTGAAACAACAATATTATTTAAATAACATCTAACAAATTAAATAAAAATCTATTAAAATTTCCAAAACCGATAGCACAAGTCATAAGCCCTAAAGAGTTTGATACAAATTTCTAAATACAACTGTTTGGAAGTAGGTAAACAGTGTGAATACAGAATAGGAAGGTGACTTTGAAGCCTGCGAACGCAGCAGCAGGTTTACCTTGAGTCTCCACAGCAACAATTCGCACAGCTAGCTAATGATCAACTGACTTCGAAATACCTGGATCTGCACAAAAATATACAGAAGTGTAGAATGAGCACACCACAGCGGTGCCCGATAATTATCAAGACTAACCTCAGTGGAGTAGTGACGAGGTACAGTCAAGACACTCACTATTCAATTAACCTGCGTCATACTAAAATAATCGAAAACAAATAGCAGTGATATAAACATTAAGGCAGCAAGAACACCACAATTTTTTACTCTGACAAATAAGAAAGAACACAAGTACAACCAATTAAACAAGTCTTTCACATATAATCTCTTCAAATAAATACCCTCCAGGTATATTTTTTCAAATAAGTATCCTTCGAATATAAAACTCTTTCAAATAAATATCTTTAAAAAAATATAATTCTTCAATTTAAAAGTCACCATGTGACACCTCATTTCATAATCATAAAAATACGGGTCTCGGTCCATTTTCATATTTTTTTATGCCCTTCGTGCCCATAATTAAACCATCATATTTTCCCGTCACCTCGTGCCCACTTTTCATATCACAACTGCACGGACAATTCATGTGCCAATAATATCAATATATATAAGATCCACATGATCAATTTATTCCCAATAAAGCAAGTTTAAAATTTTTAAATCAAGTTAGAAATCAACAAAGGAATGAATTTATTTTAAAAACTATTTGGGTGGAGAAAATAACATTTCAATTAAAATGAAACACCTGATAGTTGCTGATTTGGATGTAAAACTTATAAGAATTAAAGCATACAACAATTTCTTTTATTCAAAACAACTTAACCTTAAAAATTAGTAAAAACTAGAAACACAAATCCTCAGAGTCTCGTACAAGAGCCAAAGCCAACACATTACAACAAGGAATACAAACACATAATAAAATCAAATAATATATCACGGAAGAACACAAGAATTTACATATCACGGAAAAACAAAATAACCAAAGGCAAGTGCAACATAGAAAAATATCAACAAAGGGCACTCCCGAGGTACCACCTCGTAGTCCCAAAAGTAAATATAAAACAACAACAATGCCCCCAGGCCATCACAAATCAATCCTCGACATAGCCCACCGTGTCTCGCCACGTGTGCAATAGTAAAGTGAATGCCCGCCTTGTCTCACCACACGCGCACAATAATATTCCTGCCTTGTCTCGCCATATATATATATATATAGCCCGTCTTGTCACGCCGCATGTGCATAAATCAATAATAATAATAATAATAGCACGGCAGAACGAACAAAACTTTCCAACAAAATAACGTGCTAATATCACATCTTATAAACTGCACCTCAAGTGCTCAATTATTACAATTTATCATATATTGTACTTCAAGTGCTCAAATAGTACAATTTATCACATATTTGCACATCAAATGCTCAATTATTACAATTTATCACAGATTGCACATCAAGTGCTCAAATACTACAATTTATCACAGACTGCACATCAAGTGCTCAAATATTTAATAATTCATAAATAATCATAATAAGAAGCTCATGGCTCGACCATAATGTGCATAAAATTTTAACAATTATATCCGAGAGTAAACAACTCAACAAATAATATTTCACATAAGAATCAAGGTGGCAATCCCACCAAATCATCATATAGAAACAACTCCAACAAAACAAGAATTTAGGCAAGACAATTAAAGGATTTAATAATTACCAATAATTATTCTTTAAATACATAAGGGCGTCTAAGGGTTTTAACCAATGTAAATTGCACATATAACCCAAGTACGTACTCGTCACCTCGCATACTTGATTTTCAATTACACAAATTGCACATAAGACTCAATGCCTAAGGGGTAATTCCCCCACTCGAGGTTAGGCAAGATACTTACCTCTAACCGTGAAATTATTTACTATGTTGTGCCTTTGCAACGCGAATTGGCCTCCGAAATCCTTGTATCTAGTGACAATTAATTCGATACAGTCAATAAAATTTATATAATCAATCCCATAAGAAAATACTATATTTTTCAATAAAAATTCGAAATTAACCCAAATATCGCCTGCGGGGCCCACGTCTCGGAATTCGGTGAAGGTTACGAAATACGAATACCCATTCACTCACGAGTCTAACCATACTAAAATCACTAAATTCCGATACTATTTCGTCCTTCAAATCATGATTTTTGATTTTTAAAATTTTCTTCAAAAATCACTATTTTTCTCAACTCAAAACACAAATTAAATGATAAAAATAAAGATAGAATCATGGAAATAAATAAATTCTAGGTGAAGAACACTTACCCAATCGATTTTCTTGAAAAACCCACAAGAAATCGCTCAAAACCGAGCTCTACAAGTCAAAATCTGATAAAAATGGCCTAACCCTCTATTTGGAAATCTTATATTCTGCCCAGGCCTGAAAGCATCGCGATCGCAGAAGAAGAGCTACGATCTCGAAGAGGAAATGGCTACTGCCCGGAATGCATTACGCAATCGCGTAAGGAACAGTGCGATCGCGAAGAGGGAAAAATTAATAGCCAAGAAACTGGGCTACGCGAACGCGAAGAAGGGGGAAGCAGACCTTCGCGATCACGAATGGAATCACGCGATCGCGAAGAACCATAATTCATTCTCCTCGAATTGCACTACACAAACGCGGAAGAAGTGACACGAATGCGATTAAGGAAACCAGATGGTAGAAACCAGCAGTCCAAAAATAAAAGAAATTGGCCCTTAGCCCATCCGAAATACACCCGAGAACCCCGGGACCCCGTCCAATCATACCAACCAGTCTCATAACATAACACAAACTTGCTCGAGGTCTCAAATCACATCAAACAACGTTGAAACTACGAATCGCACCATGAATCGAACTTATGAACCTTCAAATCTTCCAACTCCTAAAACTCGCGCCAAAACCTATCAAATCAACCCGGAATAACGTCAAATTTTGCACGCAAGTCCCAAATAACATAACGGAGTTGTTCAACCTCTCGGAATCGCATTCCGATCCCGATATCAAAAAGTCCATTTCCGGTCCAAATATCCTATCATGACCCGGAATTTTTACCGTCGGGACCGTGATGGCGCCTAACATTCCACTTGCTAGGCAAACCAACGTTAGAGAATCATTTAAACAAATTCTTATTCCATTCAGTAAATAACAACAATTAGCTAAGGTGAATTATAGTGAGTGTGGAATAATATAATGAAAATTGCATTAATTACTGCCACCCGGATCAGGAGTCACAGTTCACGATCATTCTAAAATTCACTACAAGAAATAGTCTAAAAGAAATACAACTGTTTGGATGAAAGAAAAAGTAAAATAGAAAGGATAGACGAGGACTTCAAGGTCTGTGAACGCGGACAGATCTACCTTGAGTCTCCGGATAGCAGGTCCAACAGCTAAAATCCTGATCAACCCGAGCCAGTACCACACTCTGCATAGAAAGTGCAGAGTGCAGTGTCAGTACAACCGACCCCATGTACTGGTAAGTGTCGAGCCTAACCTCGACGAAGTAGTGACGAAGCTAAAGCAAGGCACCTACAAATCAACCTGTACAATTTAACAATATATATACAAATAACAGTGATGAAGAGCTAAACAGGACATATCGGGAGCAGGAAACATATCAGGGGAAATACGAGATAAAGAACTACAGCAGAATGATAACTGAAACAACCAATATACTATGAATCAATAGAAACAACGAATGCAGTAAAGGAAAAATGCGCGGCATCACCCTTCGTGGTTTTACTCTCAATCTCACCATAAAACAATAGAAACGGCCCGGCATCACCCTTCGTGCATTAACTCTCATCTCATGGAACGGCATCACCCTTCGTGCATTAACACACACAATATGGCACGGTATCACCCTTTGTGCATTAAAACTCACAATATGGCACGGCATCACCCTCCGTGCATTAATACTCTCCCTTACCATAATGCAATGCATAAATGATAACAGGGAGATAGAATAACAAGTACAAGCCTTGTTTCAACATTTGGTTCCACAATATCAATCTCAACTTTGAAATAAATATTCAATTATCACCAGAGAATTCGTAATCAAGATAAGAACGATCAATATAACAACACAAGTCTAAACACGTAACAATTAGGCATAGGAAAGAGGCAATATAAGACAAACGGGAGAAAACAGAGAAAAACAGGTAAATTGGCGACGCATAAGTACTCGTCACCTCACATATACGCCGCTCACATGAGTTTCACATAGCAAATAATCTGAGGTTCCTAATTACCTCAAGTCAAGGTTAGACACAGCACTTACCTTGCTCAGAAGGCCACTTAATTCTCAATCACAACCTTTCCTCTAGAATTCACCTCCAAACCACTCGTATCTATTCAAAAATGACTCAATAATATCAAATATTGCTAAAGGAATCAATTATATTGCATAAATTAAATTTCCCAAATTTTCCTCCAAAGAGTTGAAAATCGACCATCCATGCCCGCTTGGTCAAAACCCGAGGTTCGTACCAAAATCCATTTACCCATTCACCCCCGAGCCCGAATATATAACTGGTTTTGGAATCCGACCTCAAATTGAGGTCTAAATCCCCAAATTTCCGAAATCCCTAGTTTCTACCCAACTCCCTAATTCTACCATGAAAACTCTAGATGTTAGGTTGACAATTCATGAAATGTAATGGGTAATTGAAAGAACATGGTTTAGAATCACTTACCAACACTTTGAAGAAGAAATTAACTCTTGAAAATCGCCTCTAACCCGTTTGTTTTTATGAAAGTTGGAAAAATGGCTTATTCCCGTTCTTGATTCTATTTTATGCACTGGGCGACAGTGTGCATCACGTTCGTGAGGCCACTGTCGCGTTTGCGAAGAGTATCGGCTGCCAAACCTTTGTGTTTGCGATACCTTGCTCGCGTTTGCGATGGTTACTCCCCCTGGCCTTCGCGTTCGCGAGACAAGGCTCGCGTTCGCGATGAAGGAAGAACCAACCCTCCCCCAGGTCCCCAAGTGCTTCGCGTTCGCGATGAGCCGGTCGCATTCGCGAACGGTAAATCCCCCATCACTTCGCTTTCGCGACCAGGCCTTCGCGTTCGCGAAGAAGAAATTTTAGCATTACCAGTTTACTCTTCGCGTTCGCGAGAGTACCTTCGCAAACGCGAAGAAGGACATGGAGAACACCAGAACCTGCAGAAAACCAAATTTTCCCAAGTCCAAAACATTCTGTGGCCTATCCGAAACTCACTCGAGCCTTCGGGGCTCCAAACCAAACATGCACACAAGTCTAAAAATATCATACGAACTTGGTCGCGCGATCCAATTGCCGAAATAACACCTAGAACTACGAATTTAGCACCAAATCAAATGATATTCTCAAGAACACTTTAAAATTTCTATTTTCTCAACTAGACGTCTGAATCACGACAAACCAACTTTGTTTCTCACTAAATTTCACAGATAAGTCATAAATGTTGTATTGGACCTATACCGGGCTCCGGAACCAAAATACGGACCAGGTATCAACAAGGCCAAACATCAACCAATTCTTAAAAACAATTAAATTTTCAGAATTTTAATTTTTATCAAAACTTCATAACTCGAGCTAGGGACCTCCGAATTCGATTCCGGGCATACGCCGAGGTACCATAATTCGATACGGACCCACCGGGATCATCAAAATATGGATTCGGGCCTGTTTACCAAAAATATTGACCAAAGTCAACTAAAATCAACTTTTAAGGCAAATATTTTTATTTTCATCAATTTTCAACATAAAAGCTTTCCGCAAAACACGTCCGGACTGTGCACGCAAATCGAGGAGGGTAAAAATGAGATTTTTAAGGCTTAAGAGCGCAGAATCGAGTTCTAAAACGTAAAATGACCTTTTGGGTCATCACATTCTTGATCTCTAAAACAACCATTCGTCCTTGAACGGACATAAAAAAGTACCTGGGCTGGTGAAAAGGTGGGGATATTCACTCTGTATATCGGACTCGGACTCCCAAATAGCTGCCTCAACAGGCTGACCTCTCCACTTCACTCGAACTGAAGGGTAACTCTTTGATCTCAACTGGCGAACTTGCCGATCTGGAATAGCTAGGCTCCTCCTCATAAGTCAAATCTTTGTCCAATTGAACTGAGCTGAAATCTAACACATGGGACGGATCACCATGATATTTCCGAAGCATGGATACATAAAACACCGGATGAACCACCGATAAACTAGGTGGTAATACAAACTTGTAGGCTACTTCCCCTACCCTTTCAAGAAATTCAAAGGGTCCTATATACCTAGGGCTCAACTTGCCCTTCTTTCCGAACCTCATTATACCTTTCATAGGTGAAATCCGAAGCAATACTCTTTCTTCAACCATGAATGCAATATCACAAACTTTACGGTCGGCATAACTCTTTTGCCTAGACTGAGCTGTGCGAAGTCGATCTTGAATAACCTTGACCTTATCTAAGGCATCCTGTACCAAATCGGTACCTAACAACCGAGCATCTCCCGGTTCAAACCATCCAACTGGCGAACGACATCGCCTTCNTATGGAGCCATCTGAATGCTCGACTGGTAGCTATTATTATAAACAAGCTCCGCAAGTGGAAAGAATTAATCCCAAGAACCTCCAAAGTCTGTAACACAAGCGCGAAGCATATCTTCGAATATCTTAATAGTGCATTCTGAATGTCCGTCTGTCTATGGATGAAATGTTATACTCAACTCAACTCGCGTGTCCAACTCATGCTGTACAACCCTCTAGAAATGCAAAGTGAATTACGTACCTCGATCAGAAATGATAGACATGGACACATCATGAAGGTAGACAATCTCACGAATGTAAATTTCAGCTAACCGCTCTAAAGAATAGGTAACTGCTACTGGAATGAAATGTGCTAACTTGGTCAACCTGTCCACAATGACCCAAACTGCGTCAAATTTTCTCTGAGTCCATGGGAGCCCAACAACAAAATTCATAGTGATACGCTCCTACTTCCATTCAGGAATTTCTATTTTCTGAAGCAAACCACCAGGCCTCTGATGCTCGTACTTAACTTGCTGACAATTCAGGCACCGAGCTACATATGCAACTATATCCTTCTTCATTCTCCTCCACCAATAATGTTGCCACAAATCTTGATACATTTTGGCGGCACCTGGATAAATAGTATACCTGGAACTGTGGGCCTCTTCCAGAATTAATTCACAAAGCCCGTCCATATTAGGCACGCAAATATAACCCTGCATTCGCAGAACTTCATCCTCCCCCACAACAAACTATTTGGCATCACCATGTCTCACCATATCCTTAAGGACAAGTAAATGAGGATCATCATAATGTCGCTCTCTGATGCATTCATATAAAGAAGACTGAGCGACTGTGCAAGCTAGAACCCGACTGGGTTCTGAAACATCTAACCTCACAAACTGATTAGCCAAAGCCTAAACCTCTGCAGCTAATGGCCTCTCACCAACCGGATTATACGCAAGGCTGCCCATACGCGCAGCCTTTCTACTCAAACCATCGGCCACCACATTGGCCTTTCTGGGGTGATACAAAAATGGGGATATCATAGTCTTTCAACAACTCCAATCATCTTCTCTGCCTCAAATTGAGATCTTTTTTTATTTGAACAGATAATATAGGCTACGATGATCAGTGAATACCTCACATGGCATGCCGTAAAGATAGTGCCTCCAAATCTTCAGCGCGTGAACAATGGCTGCCAGCTCTAGATCATGAACAAGGTAATTCTTCCTCTGAACCTTCAGCTGCCACGAAGCATATGCAATAACCTTGCCACCCTGCATCAATACCGCACCCAAACCAATACGACATGCGTCACAATATATTGTATAAGATCCTGAACTTGTGGGTAACACCACTATCGGTGCCGTAGTCAAAGTTGTCTTGAGATTCTGGAAGCTCGCCTCACACTCATCTGACCACCTGAACAGGACACCTTTCTGGGTCAGTCTGGTCAATGGACTTGCTATAGATAAAAACTCTTCCACGAACCGACGATAATAACATGCTAAACCCAGAAAACTCCGTATCTCTGTAACTTAAGTAGGTCTAGGCCAATTCTGAACAACCTCAATATTCTTAGGATCCACCTTTATGCCTTCTACCGATACAACATGCCCCAAAAAGGCAACTAAGTCTAACCAAAACTCACGTTTTGAAAATTTGCCATATAACTGATTATTCTCCAAAGTCTGAAGCACACTCCGAAGATGTTGCCCATGCTCCTCTCGACTGCTGGAGTAAATCAAGATATCATCAATGAATATAACCACAAAAGAACCCAAATAGGGCTTGAACTCTCGATTCATCAAATCCATAAGTGTTGCTGGGGCATTGGTAAGCCCAAATGATATTACTAGGAATTTGTAATGCCCATACCGAGTCCGTAACGCTGTTTTATGGATATAAGATGCCCTAATCTTCAACTGATGGTAACCAGATCTCATAATTATTTACTCGAATTAACGAGTCATATTTAACATCACCTTGGTGGGCACCTATCTCGTAGGTTAAAACTCAATAATTACAACACAAATTTGGCAAGTATGCATAGAGAATTTCATACATGAATTTTCAATTAGGACTAATAGGCATGACTACCTATTATTGCTATAGTACAACTTTAATTTCACAAGAGAGAACTTAAACACAAAAATTTTGCTCACAAGGATCTCGTCCTTGTAAAACTTTCACCACAGCTCGTAGCCCGATTTAAAAATATCAATTTATATTAAAGTGTGAGGATCTCGTCCTCAGTTCCGAATCACAAGTAATATGGATATTGTGCCAATCAGAAATTTCCATTTTCTTTTTTAAAAAAATTTCGATTACACCAAATCACAACGCATAATGATCCCCACACCGGTAGGGCATATAATTCACATTTTGTAATTAATTATCCGGAAATTACATCAAAACTTACCGAAATGGATAACAGAAAGCCACCTTTAGCCTCACAGCTCTTATTAGTGACCAACATGGAATGATAGGCGTAGTTATCTCCATATAACCTCCCAACAGGAGTAAACACATAAGTAGATTATAGAATCATGAATCTCACTCATAAGTGAAGCACAATAGGAGGACTCGTTTCGGTACTCATGACCGAATCAAGATAAGGAAATTATTCCTTTATATTAAATTAAAGTCGTACCTGTAACGACACCATCTGATATAGTGACCTCTGCCATACCATAAAACAAATATAGCAATGACTGGGTCTCCACCTCTGAGACGCCTCCTACCCACATGTCCTCCACCCTTAACTGATCGTGTGGGTGGTGTAGTAACTGTAATGGGGCACGTAGCCTGAGTGCTTTGATGAAATATATCTCTCCAAAATTTAGGATAATTTTCTCATGATGTGTCTAGTATCGCCGTATTTATAACAACCCCTTTGCGGGTTTGGCTGCTCATATTAAGTCTGTTCCAGAAAACTGGAATAACCATTTTTAGGAACTCATGTCGGTGGTGCATCAAAAGAACTTATTGGAGCACCTCGGGTAATCCGATGTGCGGACTAGGCTGGCCAACTGCACGAGCCCCCGTCATAATGATTTATACCTGCAGAGTAGAATCCACTGAATCCCCCAGAACTTCGAGACGTCTTGGTCTCCTCATCTTGGCAATTTCTACCACTAGCAGAAATGAAGTATTAGCTTGTAGCTCCCGAGTCGTATAGAATTTTTATGATTATAATTGGGTCCTTCAATGAGTCTGTGGACTCGCTCTCTGGCTGTAGGAAGCAAAGTAAAACTATGACAGGCTAACTTATTAAACCTGATGGCATATTATGACACCGTCATGGTGACCTGACGCAACCATTCAAACACTATGCGCCATGCATTACGGAGAGTCCGGGAACAAACTTTTTCAAAAGAGTTTCTGAGAACTGAGCCAAATGGGCGGTGTTGCATTGGCTGGTCTGCCCTCTTCATAGGCTTGCCACGGACACCTGTGGAGAATTATCTCTCCCAAGGCCAATTTCTTCTTTTGTTATGCTGACTTAACACTGTTGAGCTGACCCATTTCTTAACATATACTTCGATTCTTCTCAAAGGTAACCTTTACCCCTATTGATACACAATGATCACAAAGTTATAGCTCCATACAGATAAATCTTGGCACGAACCACATAGTCCATAATCTCGTCAACCATTGTACTTCCTCCGAAGCACCCCAAAATCTGCAACCATGGCATCCACGCTGAGTAGACATTCTATAAATTTAAAGTTGTTTCTCTAACTCCTTGGGTACTGAAGTATAGGATTATTAAGTAGGCGGACATACCGCAAGTCCCAACCTTATCCTCTACAAAATCTCCGGCCTTAAACATGTATAAATTTTTATTTTTATTCTTTTGGGGAACCTTTCAGTACCACATATATACATTTCAGGCCAAAACTGATACAACACATGACCCCGCAATCCATCCATTGATAGTGGACTCCCCCACTCAATGCGAAGTCATAGTTCACCATGCCCGATGATCCATAATATTAACCTTCACAGCTCGTATAAATCAACCAGATGCCAAGGTCTGTTGCACCCCCTATATGATTCACTGGGTGGTCTCTCAATGCGCTTGCATCTTCTGTGGGAAACATACGTTGAGGCAATGTTTGAGCATCTATGGATTTCTAGTAGTCCATCTACGGCATCACGAACCGTTGACGCACAACTGATACCGAGTGTGCAATGTCATACATGAGTGGATACAATGGAATACGATATATATGTTTCAATCTAAATCAATGTCGCACGATAAGGAATGAAAGAGGTGATATTGTTACTAAACTTCATAGCCTCTGAGAGATAAGTACAGACGTCTCCATACCGATCCTTCAGACTCTACTAAGCTTGATCGTGACTCATGAGACCTATGTAACCTAGTGCTCTGATACCAACTTGTCACGACCCGGAATTTCCACCGTCGGGACAGTGATGGCGCTTAACATTTCACTTGCTAGGCAAGCCAACGTTAGAGAATCATTTAAATCAATTCTTATTCCATTCAATAAATAACAACAATTAGCTAAGATGAATAATAGTAAGTGCGGAATAATATAATAAAACTGCATTAATTACTACCACCCGGATCTGGAGTCACAATTCACGAGTATTCTAGAATTCACTACAAGAAATAGTCTGAAAGAAATACAACTGTTTGGATGAGAGAAACAGTAAAACATAAAGGATAGACGAGGACTTCAAGGTCTATGAACGCGGACAGATCTATCTTGAGTCTCCGGATAGTGGGTCCAACAGCTAAAATCCCGATCAACCCGAGTCGGTACCAACATTTGCACTGAAAATGTGCAGAGTGCAATATCAGTACAACCGACCCCATGTACTGGTAAGTGTCGAGCCTAACCTCGACGAAGTAGTGACGAGCCTAAGGCAAGGCACCTACAAATCAACCTGTACAATTTAACAGTATATATACATATAACAATGATGAAGAGCTAAACAGCACATATCGGTAGGGGGAAATATGCTGGGGAAAATACGAGATAAAGAACTACAGTAGAATGATAACTGAAACAACCAATATACTATGAATCAACATAAACAACGAATGCAGTAAAGGAAAAATGCACGGCATCACCCTTCGTGCTTTTACTCTCAATCTCACCATAAAACAATAGAAATGGCACGGCATCACCCTTCGTGCATTAACTCTCATATCATGGTACGGCATCACCCTTCGTGCGTTAACACTCATAATATGGCACGGTATCACCCTTCATGTATTAATACTCACAATATGGCATGGCATCACCCTTCGTGCATTATCATTCTCCCTTATCATAATGCAATGCATAAATAACAACAGGGAGATAGGATAACAAGTACAAGCCTTGCTTCAACATTTAGTTCCACAATATCAATCTCAACTTTGAAATAAATACTCAATTATCACCAGAGAATCCGTAATCATGATAAGAACGATCAATTTAACAACACTAGTCTAAACACGTAACAATTAAGCATAGGAAAGAGACAATATAAGAAAAATGGGAGAAAACAGAGAAAAACAGGTAAATTAGCGGCGCATAAGTACTTGTCGCCTCACATATACGCCGCTCACATGAGTTTCACATAGCAAATAATCTGCGGTTCCTAATTCCCTCAAGTCAGGGTTAGACACAACACTTACCTTGCTCTGAAGGCCACTTAATTCTCAATCACAGTTTTTCCTCTAGAATTCACCTTTCAACCACTCGTATCTATTCAAAACTGACTCAATAATATCAAATATTGCTAAAGGAATTAATTATACTGCATAAATTAAATTTTCAAAATTTTCCTCCAAAAAGTCAAAAATTGACCCCGGACCCGCTTGGTCAAAACCCGAGGTTCGGACCAAAATCTATTTACTCATTCATCCCTGAGCTCGGATATATAATTAGTTTTGGAATCCGACCTCAAATTAAGGTCTAAATCCCAAAATTTTCGAAATCCCTAGTTTCTACCCAAATCCCTAATTATACCATGAAAACTCTAGATTTTAGGTTACAATTTCATGAAATATAATAAAGAAAATGGTTTAGAATCACTTACCAACACTTTGGGGAAGACATTAACTCTTGAAAATCGCCTCTAGCCCGTTTGTTTTTATGAAAGTTGGAAAATAGCTTATTCTCATTCTTGATTTTGTTTTATGCACTCGGCAACAGTGTGCATCGCGTTCGCGAGACCACTGTCGCGTTCGCGAAGAGTATCGGCTGCCAAGCCTTCGCGTTCGTGATGGTTACTCCCCCTAGCCTTCGCATTCGCGAGACATGGCTCGCGTTCGCGATGAAGGAACGACCAACCCTCCCCTAGGTCCCCAAGTGCTTCGCGTTCGCGAAGGTTAAATCCTCCATCACTTCGCGTTCGCGTAGAAGAAATTTCAGCCTCACCAGTTTATTCTTCGTGTTCGCGAGAGTACCTTCGCGAACACGAAGAAGGACATGCCAGAACACTAGAACCTGCAGAAAACCAGATTTTTCCAAGTCCAAAACATCCCGTGGCCTATCCGAAACTCACCCAAGCCCTCGGGGCTCCAAACGAAACATGCACACAAATCTAAAAACATCATACGAACTTGTTCGCGCAATCCAATCAACAAAATAACACCTAGAACTATGAATTTAGCACCAAATCAAATGAAGTTCTCAATAACACTTTAAAATTTCTATTTTCTCAACTAGACGTCCGAATCACATCAAACCAACTCCGTTTCTCACCAAATTTCACAGATAAGTCATAAATATTATATTGAACTTATACCAGGCTCCGAAACTAAAATACGGACCCGATATCAATAAGGTCAAACATCAACCAATTCTTAAAAACAATTAAATTTTCAGACTTTTAATTTTCATCAAAAATTCATAACTCGAGCTAGGGACCTCCGAATTCGATTCCGCACATACGACCAGGTCCCATAATTTGATTTGGACCCACCGAGATTGTTAAAATACGGATCTGAACCTTTTGGGTCATCACATCTCCAAAATTTTAACTTTTGTCATTTCAAGCCTAAACTAGCTACATACCTCAATTTCACAGTCCGGACATGCTCCTAAGTCCAAAATCATCCAACGGAACTGACGGAACTCCATTCCATAGTCATCTTCATATAGTTTCGACTACAGTCAAAATCCTAAGACTTAAGCTTCTATTTTAGGGACTAAGTATCCCAAATCACTCTGAATCATCCGGTAACTGAATTCAACAACGCACACAAGTCAATACACATAATATGAAGTTGTTCAAGACCTTATGCTACTGAACGGAGCTTAAATTATCTAAACGATAAGTCGGGTCGTTACAGTCCAAAATAAACTTACATGTACTCAAACGAATTAATCATTAAAACCATTATATAAACCAAATAATACGCAATCCATACACAATTAATACGAAAGAGATCAAGTATGTTTCATATAGAAAATGAAATTCATCACGAGCAAATAGAAACACTAATATATCAAAGCAAGTATATACAAAAAATGTAAACAACTACTGAGAAAAATAGATTCGAATGGACCTTTATATTGATGTATAAACCTGAAAATTTGCAACTCAATCGAAATAACAAAGAACCACGTCGGACTGAAATGCCAAAATTACGAACCGAAACCTCGACATAGAAGCCTCGCCTAACCGATGAAGAGGGGAACAGCTTAAGGTAGTTTAAAGTTATTTTTGAAGCTGTTTGGTGGCTGAAGTTTGGTGGTTTCACGGCTGGTTTCAGGTGTAGGTTCGAGTGAAGTTTCAGTTAGTTTTCAAGGCTGTTTTCAGGTGGGTTTGGTGGTGGATTTCCTGGGGCTATTTAGGTGGAGGTTTATGGGTTAGCTTTAATGGTGTTTTGGGTGAACTTTCAGCTAATTTCCATGCAGAAAGCTTTTGGTTTTTTATTGTTTTAGTTGGAGAAGAAAACTTGATTCCACTCGTTTTTTATACTTTTGCTCCTTAAAAATCCCAGCCCCGTCTCTTTTTTGTCCCCTTCATCTCTATTATAGTGTCTGTATGCAAAGTGAGTAATGAGTGAGAAAGAAAACGCGTGGCTCCAAGGTAAATAAATGCCGAGTGAATTTTTGGGGAAGGTCACAAAATACCAAAATCATAATTGTAATAAAGTAGTATAACATGGAAAGATTCTCTCAATCGGAAGGTGAAAAGTACGGAGGAATGTGAAAAAAACAAATTTAAAGAGGTGGGACCCACTGAAAACATAAGGATATGGTATGTCAAAATAAATCAAGGAGGTGGCCCCCATTTGAAAACAAAGGAGAAATTAGAGGCACGTGAATGAAAATAAAATTTGATTTTCTTATTTACATTCATTTCTTTCTTATAAACAAACAACCAAAATAGTAACATAAATTCTGATAAACCTAAAAACTTGAGATTGCTACTCACTTTAATCTTTAGTTAAACAGTCTTTAAAAGGAAAAATCTAAAATTAAAAGAAGACATATTTTTTAATATTTTTTCTTGGCAAACAAGCACGGAACTTGTACTAAAACTCTTTTGTGATTTTAAATTTTCTTAAGTAAAAACCTATAAAAAGGTGAAACAAATGCTAAAATATGCAGATTAAAATCAAAGTATATTTACATACTAAAAAGTGACCAAAAATCCGATTATGGTAAAATATTAGATGCTCGTAGTTTTCATAATTATTAGTCAACTAGTCCCACATGTATATTATTAGGTATTGATTGTTTGATTATTTGTCTTGATCGCTGATTGGCAATTCATTTGATTTGAATCTCTGTTTCATTTGGTTCTACCATATCTACAGATTATTTAAGACAAGGTTTTAATATTGATAGCTTGATTTGGGTTTGATTGAGAGAAATGGAAGGTTGGTCCTGGGCAGCGGGTTTGAGGTCATTCGATCTGGCCCATTATAGGATTTATAATATTTGAAGTTAAGAAGAGGTAATTATAAAGTGGTAAATAATAATTAATATAGGGGTTAATTGGGGAAGTTCGATTAAAATAATCTTTTGGTAATTGATTTAGGAAGCTTCTAGAAAGGACTAAAGTGCAAAGAAAGGGAAAGTAAAAGAGGGTCGGGTGTTCGACTTAGAGGGTAAATAACAGGGGGGAAATGAGCAAAAAATAAGGAAAGAATAATCTGAAAAATAACTATGCAAAAATCTGTTCAAAAGATGCCTTTTTCCCACATTCACGGCTGACACTTTTTTTGAGATATTCTCTCATTTTGCTTATAAAATAAACTCACACCCTCAATTTATGGCCCAATCTGCATACACTCATTGAGACAGAATTCAGACTCTTCTCTCTTCATTCATTTCATACGCAGAGCTGAAAGTGAGAATATTAGAATTCAAAATCTTTTTTTCTGAGATCTGATTTTTCTAGCTTTAAACAATTGAGAGGAAAAATACAAAAACAAAAAGGTTTAGGCTGATTTTCATACTAAGAATCAATTAGTTGTTGCTATTGATTGAAAAAGGTATCTATATTGTCTTCTTGGGTTCCAAAGATTATTTGTTTGATCTGGAATTGAAGTTATTTGTTGCTGCCTTACTGGTGAAGCTGATAATCTCTGCTTCTTCTAGCTCAGATATGTTTGATTCAGCCTTTATTTGGCATTCCTTACTTTTTAAATTAGTCCTTACGTAATTAGGTATATTTCTTTACACTGATGTCTTCAAAATTGAGTTAATACAAAATCATTATTTTTTTCCTGCTATTTTCTTCATTGTTTCATTGGATTTGTTTGTTTTAACTTGTTATTTACCATAGATATATGAAGACCTTACATAGTCAAATCTGAATCCATTGGACACTTTGAAAATTTAATTGGTAGTATGTCGCATAAGCACAACCAGTGATTATCTGTTTGAAATCAACGAATGAGTGTTGACCTTAGCTTGGTACATTGGTTCATCTGTTAGCTTGTTGCTACTTGTAATTTCCTAGGCCTATCATTACTTGTATGGCACATAGACTTTAAATACTTCAGTTTGATTATTCAGTGATGAGTTAGAATCAAGTGGTATCTGAATTAATTATTTTACTATTTGTGTTGATAATTGGACAGCTGAGTTCATGATTTTGACCACCAGTTGTTCAAATCTGTGATGTGAAGAGATCCAAATCACACCCTGGATTTGCGATTCCGCTGCTGCATTTTAGTGAAGGAAATAATAGTTTTACAATGTTAGAAATTGTAGGAGTAATCTGGATCTGTAAAGTAGTAATTTCAATTCAACTTCATGTTTAATTATAATCAATGTTTGAAGTTTGATTTGCAAGGGTCTTTTAAATTTCAGATTTATTTTAATATGTTTGAAGCTATAATTGAGTTAGACTTGAGAAGATGACCCAATAAAGGGGTTATGCGTGCTAGGCCAATTTTCTAAAGCTACTTGGGTTTTGGATTTCATCCATTGGAATCCATCTGACTCACAGGCCAACGCCACATTCTTTATTTCCTACTGATCTATATAACGCCTTGGGCCAGATTGATTTCCATTCAATTAATTCGTTAAGACCACTAAATCTAGTGTAAAACTCAGTAATAGGCTTACTGTGGCGTCGACTATGCACTCACTTTTAAAAAACTATTTTGGATACATTACATCTGAAATCAAAGAAATACCATACTCTAAATTAGTTTAGCAACATATCAGTGAATATGCTTCTCCAAATAAATCAATAACTCTTGGCCTTAACACTTTATCTCAAATCTTAGAAGATCAATTTGAACATCGTAACTTGCTTTAGGCACGGTTTGATTTATTATAGCGATTGTGTATACGTTCGCGTAACGCAATTATGATTCCCAAAATAAATCAAAGTACGCGTTCGCACGACTTTGGCCAAACAATCTTAATAATAATAAATTTTGATTTATTGGTATCTTGATTTGGATTTGATTAGGAGAAATGAAAGGCTGGGCCTGGGCAGCGGTTTGAGGTCATTCGATCTGGGCCCATTCTAGGATTTCTTATATTTGAAATTAAGAAGAAGTAATAGTAAAGTAGTAAATAACAGTAAATATAAAGGTTAATTGGGGAAGTTCAATTAAAAGAATCTTTTGGTAACTGATTAAGGAAGCTTCTAGAAAGGACTAAAGTGCAAAGAAAAGAAAAGAAAAGGGGGTTGGGTGCTGGTGTTAGAGGATAAATAATAGAAAATGAAAGGAGCAAAAAATAATGTAATGAGTCGGTCGGTCATTTTGAGAATTAGTATCCCATTCGACGGCTTTAGGTCTCGAGCAGCTTCGTCTTATGTGTTAGGTCTTGCATGTGTGGCCAAGTTCAGTTTTCGGATGATTTAGGGTAAATTTAGAAGAAAGATTCTTGTTTTTGAAGCTTAAGCGGTTAGAGTTGACTGGAATTTGACTTTTGTGTAAACGACTCTAGAATGGAATTTTGATGATTCCAATAGTTTCGTATAGTGATTTTGGACTTAGGCGTGCGTTCAGATTTGGATTTGGAGGTCTGTAGGGTAATTTGAAGCATTTCGGCGAAAATTAGAAAATTGAAGTTTTGGAAGGTTGAGAGGTTTGACCAAGAGTTGACTTTGGTGATATTGGGGTCGGAATATGATTCCGAGAGTTGGATTAGCTCTGTTATATCATTTGGAACTTGCATGCAAAAGTTAACGTCGTTCCGGATTAATTTAATATGTTTCGGCACGAGTTTTGGAAGTTGGAAGATTTGAAAGTTTATAAGTTCGATGTGCGGTGAGTTTCGAAGTCTCGACGTTGTTTGATGTAATTTGAGACCTCGAGCGGGTCCATGGTATGTTATGGAACTTGTTAGTATGTTTCAATAGGGTCCCGGGGGCCTCGGACGTGTGTCAGGTGGGCTACGGGCCATTTTCTCATGTTTTGGATGGTTGTTCTGATATCTGGTGTCCCCTTATATGCGATCGTGAAGTTTATTCCGTGTTCACGTAGGGAGTTTTGGTGGCTGGACCATTTTCTCTTTGCGTTCACATAATTCTGCCCGTGATCGCGTACGTGTGTATCCTCCTTCATCGCGTTCGCGTTCGCGTTCGTGTTTGCGTTCATAATTTCGCGTTCGCGTAGCACAGCTCAGCAGCTGGTATATTTTCTCTTTCGCGATCGTGTAATGCATTTCTTGGGGGCATCAGTTGTTCCTTTATTCTAGATCGCATTATCTCTTCCGCGAACACGATGTGCAAATGCCAGGCAGCAGAATATATTTTTCAAAATCGTGAGTTTTGTCCTTTTTCATCTTTTGAGCTAGAGACCTCGGATTTGAGTAAGGCTGACCAACGGGACGGGCCGTCCCGTCCTGTCCCGGTCCCATCCCACGTCCCGGCCCACTTAATTCTAAAAGGGATTGGCCCATGTTAAACGGGACACGGGATAGGATGGAATGGCCATTTCGTCCCGTTTATCCCATCACGTTTCGTCCCGTCCCGTCCCGTTCCGTTCCGCCTGTCTCGCGTCCTTTTTGTTTTTGAATTATATTCGTTGGGCAACGGCTTTAATTGCAAAAATAGTCATTCCCAACAGCCAAAAACGGGCATATTTGGCCCCCACCCCCCAAAACACCCTCCCCCTAAACTTTTAATATAACCCCTAAGTTTATTAAATTATACTTTAGCCCTATTTTCTACTATAAATACCCCCATCCTTCTTCATTTTTTCCCATAAAAATCAATCATTCTCTCTCAAATCTCTTACATTCTATCTATATTATTCTCTCAATTTTCTCACAATCAAGTGATAAGTTTCAAGTATTTGGGCAAATTTTTGGAGCAACTTTCAAGCTTCAAATTAATTCGTCAAGTATTTGGAGCAATAGTTTGGGCAATTTCTTCAAGTTTCAATATTTAATCACGGTGCACTCGTTCCATCCCCTAATTTTAATATATAATTTTTGTGCATCATTTTAGTGCTTAATATTTGTGTTTACTTTACGTGTTCTATTTTCGTATTTCATTTGTGTGTTTAATTTTTGTGTTAACTTTTTAAATTTAATTTTGTATTTAAATTATGGCACCCAAAAATGTATTTGGCGTATTTAAAAAAACTAGTAAAAAAAGTAGTAAAGGTGAAAGTAGTAGTAATCCTAATCCTAGTCATATTCCTAACCCTTCTCCTAAAATTAGAAAACATATAGATGAAATGACTCATGTTGATGAAACTTCATTTTCCCAACCCCCCGCATGTTATAATATTAATTTCGGAGAACAACTAGATCATGAAACTTTACAAAGACAATTTGGCAATGATATTTTTATTGAGGATGGAGAAAATGAGGAAGAAGAACTAAATGAAACACCCACTAGTCCCGCAATACAAGCTCCAACTCAGAATCAATCTCGGTCTGAAGCTTTACCCCATGTACCTCCTGTAAGGGGGTAAGCCTAAGGGTGAACGTCCCAAAACATCACTTGTATGGAAATTTTTTAAACATGATAAAGTCAATCAACGTGCTACATGTGAAATATGTAAGCAACGATTTGCACACACCAAAAGTGGTGGGACGAGGGGTTTAACTAGGCACTTAGGTAGGGACCATAAAGCTTTATGGATACAAGCTAAAATAGAAGCCGGATAAATACCGGATCCTAGCACCGGTACTAGCACTCCTAGTGGATCTGGCGGGGGTTCTAATGTTTTACAACAACATCTTGACCCTGCTTCTGGTACTATTGTACGCCCCTATAACAAAGATAGAGATCGTGAGAACTTAGCAAAAATGGTGGTTGTCTGTGGCTTACCTTTTACTTTTCCTTCTCACCCTGCTTTTGTGCATTATATATAAGAAACTTATAATCNCCTGCTTTTCAAGGTTTTCCTAAGACCACGGTTAGAAATAATATTTTTAAATTTCAAACCGAATATTTTCAGTATATTCGTTGTGTATTTTTCACTTAGATTGTAAAGTGTCCATCACATCTGATATAGGTTGTAGTCCTAATGGTTGTGATTATTTAACTGTTACATATCATTGGGTTGATCATCACTAGAACATGCAAAGTACAATTGTTACAGATAATGCTTCTGCTAACACAACTGCAACAACTAGCTTAAGAACTAGACTTTGTCCAATTAATCCAGTAATTTTTCATGTTAGATGTGTATGCCATATTTTTAACTTGGTTGTAAAAGATGGTATTAATTTATTTTCTGATGCTTGTAGTAAAGTACAACATGCTTACGGCTATATTTTTCGTGCTAATAAAGCGATTAGAATTCGTGAATTTGCTCAACAATGTGCTAGTGCTAACCTTCCATATAGAAAAGTTCCAAAAGATGTTTGTACTAGGTGGAATTCTACTTATGAAATACTTAAAGTTGCTTATGATTATTGGGTGCCTATACAAAAGGTATTTAATATGCAAGGCTTTTCTAACACTTTCAATAATGGCCCGAGATATTCTGGCTATTCAAGCATTATCAGTAGCATTGGAGAATGCTTTTAGCGCGGCAAGATTTCAAATCGGAGATCATAGACATTCATTAGCGGAGGACAGCCTAGAGATTTCTGTATTATTCAGAGATTGGATTAATTTAGAAAGAAGAAATCTTGGTTTTGAAAAATAAACCACTAGGGAAGAAGAAGAAGAATACAATGAGATACTTAGCACTGGGAGCGATGACGGCATGGAACTCATGAAACATCAATCAACATTGCCAATTCCAGAATAATATCCAAGAGAAATTATAGATAAGTTACAACGAAATTATATAGGAGCTTACAAATATTAGTATGATAATTTGTAATTGGCTACTAAAAGGCCTAGTTCAAACAGAACCCTTCCTAGAAGGTGGCTGCGTAGATTAGGTGCTCTTCAAAAGAATTATATTTGTATGTAAGATTTGAAAGTTCTATTAATAAAATAAAAGGCTCTAAGCATTGATTTTTTTTTTATGAATTGTCTTACACTCTTACTTAGTTACTTAATGGCTTGAAATTATATTAAATAAATTATAACTCTATTATAAATTTATAATTACTGAACTATTTTACTATAAGTTTTTTGTTTTAATATTTTATAATTCTTTACTTAGTTTCCTAATTTTCGTTTAACTTTTAAGTTTATTAAATAAGTCACTAGCCGTTGTAAACTTTAAAAACTTAGTCATTGTCAAAACAATGGTCGTTGCCAAACTTAATACTTAATTTATTTTTTTTTTCTTTAAAACGGCACTTAAGGCCCGCGAACCCGTCCCGTCCTATCCCGTTTGTTAGCGAGACGGGATGGGCCTACCATTTCGTCCCGTCCCGGCCTGTTAATTTTGTCCTGTCCTGTCCAGTTGGATAACCATAGATTTGATGTCACGACTCATGTTCACCTGTAGATCGTGATGGCGCCCAACACTACAGCTAGGCAAGCCAACTAATAAATT